>QNQO01010565.1:0-57638 GCA_003290165.1 Berberis thunbergii
CGGAGATCAAGAATGTAGGTTCTCCAGGAACATACACAGTATCGGTTCAGCAACCTAAGGGGATTTTGGTATCGGTTAAGCCCAAAACATTGAAGTTCAAGAAAATTGGTGAAGAGCAGACATACAAGGTCATTTTCAAAGCTAAGAAAGCTGGTGCAGCTAGTGATTATGTATTTGGAAGGTTGATATGGTCAGATGGCAAACATACTGTAAGAAGTCCAATTGTAGTGAAATCAGCATAGAAGGCTAATTAGGGTCTGGGGGGGCTCCATCAATATTTATTTAAGCCTTCCTTCACTTAATGGTTTTAGGTTGAATATATTGATGTCAACAAGTAATAAAACTGTTAGCATTACAGGAGAAATAGAAATAATTTTTAGTATCAATCCGTCTTCTTTGGCTTTAATGAACTCTTGCTCTGCTCCTAAACAAGTATTCGATCTTCTCGTGGCCATTACGCATATCTTCTCTTCTAAGAAGTCCAATTGTAGTGAATATGTTTGTGTGGACTGTTTTTCAAGAGCGTATTTTAACCACAGACAACTTGAGTCGACATGGTATTCAAGTCAACAGCTACCGCTGCTTGTGTATTTTAACCAGCTCAGGTAAGTCTCTTTTGCATGGTTTATGTTTGATTCGGGACTTTTTCTTTTACGAGTCCTGTTACCAAAAGAACAAAAATGTTCCAGACCAGGATCGTTTCTCATTATTGTTTAGACAGTATTTGAATCTTAATAGCTTATACAATTTCAGAATGCAAAGTAACATGTTTACTACTATCCGAATTCCTGAAACAATTTCACTAAAGAAATTATTTTTCCACCCAAAGAGAGCTTGGCATGCAATACTAAATTCAACGAAGTAGATCAAATAACATCACTATAGTTGATTAAATATTATTAACTAGCTCTGTAACTAGTATAGACCATTTGGAGATAAATCTTTATTAAATCTTTGTAACTAGCTCTGTAACTAGTATAGACCATGAGTATAAGATATCATTGTTCAAGAAAAAGTGCTAAATTCTTTGGAAAAAGAATGTTGATAACTCGCTGAAAGCTAGTAATATTCTCACAATTGAATGTATATAGTGTTTCTAACCCCCGAATAGGTACCCAGCAGGCCTGTTCCTCGTTACCATTGAATAGTTTAAGTGCTTGAACTACTGCATCCCTCCCAAAAACCAAGCTCGCAGAGTTTCGTTACTTTCGCTTCAAAGTCAGATCCCTATAACCATAAACATCATCAGCAATTTGATCAAAAGATCAAGGTTACGTAATTATGTCAGAAAAAAATGGAAATTAAACAAATGCCAGCAGATTGACTTTACCTGTGCCACTTGACCTTGCGTAATTCCTGTAACAGAGAAACTTCCTTTAGGATGAGATTAGAAATAAAAAAAACAAGAAACACATGATGTTCTAATGAAGAATTTGCGATGTGTTTTTTCCTAGTTTCAAAGATACGGGAGTGTATTTAGAATTACAACAGATTATTATCCAGGCATATGAGCTATGGCTGGGACATTTCAAATAGTCTGTTGTATCTTGATCGACATGTAAAAAGAAACAGTAAGCCGGGGGCAATGAATTTCCATAACTTACCAGAAGCTGCGCTCGAGAAGGCACACTAACAGTTGCCTCTTTTATTCCAGAAATTTCCTAAAAAGTATAAGTGAAAATGCCAAGTCAAAAGCACAAGTTAGAAACATAAGATTAAGGGGACTTGAGTGTTGACAGGAAAAGTTAATTACTAGATGAAGGAATAAAACACCAAGTATAGCATAGAATTGCTATAATAAAAACTGTAAAAGACTAGTTGCATAAAGTTTCATGCATGCTTATGAATGATTACATTTATGCAGAAACCGTACACAGAGACTAATCAGTTAAAAGTTCACTTACTGAAGATGATGCCGCGTCTTTTCTTGAGATACCTCTCTTCATCTAAAAACTAGGTGGAATGTCTTTTCTGCATTATGCAGGTTTTCAATCCTTTAGAGAGTAAAAACTAACTACCACAAAAATTAACAAACGCAAATTACAACATGAAGATCACAAGCTTAACCTTGCAAAAAAGGTACTGAAACTTCTCCGCCACCAACTCTGAGGACATTATCTTTTAAATCTATACACACTGAACATAGAAATTTGGTTAGATAATAGATATAAACAAAGAATATGCAATATGCCAAGAAACAAAAATTCTGAACTATCATGTTACTTACCTGGTGTTTACGAAGCATATCGAGCCCAAACAGGAACTCCATATTTGGAGAATCTAAAACCATGAAGGAGCAGTGGTAAAACACATTTCCAATCTGGCACAAAGAATGTACAAGTACATTAGTGACCCAGTAAGAGTTCAGTTTATATTGACATGAACCATAAGCAAAGTGAAAGACAGAGTGAAATACTTTATACTTGCAAGATAACTGGAATTATATTTAGAATAGTTCTGGCAAAGTTAACATGCTCTAATTAAACAATTTAGGGGTGGTTAGTGTAAAACAAAAACTCTTATCGTTTGATTTTTTACATTTTTTTTCATGGAAACCATAAAAGTAGCAGAGGGAGGAGAAAATACGAGGGAACAATTCAGCCCATGATGGTGAAGAGACTGTGTTTTGAGTTTTCCATGGAAAAATATTCTTTGCCATGGTATTAAGAGAAAACATATGGTGGAAGGTCACACTGTCACAAGTTCTATCCTCTCTCCCCTCTCTCTTCCCCCCTTCTTTTTTTAGTTCTCTCTTCCCCCTGTCTTTTTTCAGTTTTTTATGGTTTTCCATGACAAAACGGATTAAACAATCCTACTACTGTGTCAATTATTTTAAAAGGCATGTTTACTATAAAACAAACTCACTCAGAAGTTTTCTTTGGTATAAATGACACAGCACATTACAAAATCTTTGAAGTGCCAAACTACTGTCATACAAGAGGAAAAAAAGAAACTGCCAATGAATAAGTACCAACAGAGCAGAGATTAGCTGTTATATCTATCAGAAACTGATTAAGGGATTTTAATTTCTGTTTGGAGGAAAGCACATGCTGCGGGGGTGGGGGTTTCATTAATAAACTAACATTAAGGGAAATATGTGTCAACTCCAAATATTTATGGAACATGCTTTTTAGATGTCAATTCAAAAATCCAAATGAAAAAATAGCACCTCATGCAGATATCCAATGACCGAGTAGTAATAGAAGGGAACACACACATACATACATCAGGCATGTATGAGTTTCTGACTGTGACCATACAATCAGTAAACAAATTACCTTTATGGGTGCTACATGAATTCTGCCCAGTATTTCTGATTGGCCAACACCATGAGCAATGCCCTTAAACCGTGTATCCAATAGTCTCAATAATCTGATATAACAACCCAACATATATTATACAAAGTATAAGAACAGACCTTTCATTTCACTGAACCACTAGCAAAAGATAGTATAACACTGAGATTCTGAGAACAACTTTATAGGTTCTACTCGGACACACTCCCATAAAAAACAAAAAATAAAAATAACGAATATAATGTTGCAACCGACAACCCTTCTTACAGACAAAACAGGACCTACCCACATCGCTCAGCACAGCTTTTAGATATTATGGTTGATTGTGCACCACTATCAACAAATGCCTGGAAAAAGGGAAAAAGTAAGTTAATATATCAAAAGAAGAAAAAAGTTGTTAAAAATGAAAGTGAGATACAGTGAGCAATGTATAAAAATACTATCAATCATGTATAGTACATATTGAACCAAAAGTTGGACATGTATGTTTAATCTTTTATAACCAAGATGAAGAATATTATTCATTCAAAATAAATAAAAACACTAAAATGAGAAGCTCGCAATGGGAAAGGAACATACAAATCTTGCAATATCCAAAGTTGGACATGTATTAACTTATTTGAATTTTCACTAGCAAATCAACTTGTGTATACTAAACCAAACAGAATTAGAAATAACTAATAGAAGTTCCATGAAACATTTCAACCTTCAAAGATAATTTTTTTCCAAAGAAAGGGAGTCTAGTAAACTGACGAATATTACTTTGAACCACCCCTCCCTCCACTCAACCACAGAATCAACCTGGTGTCATGACTCCATTTCTTTTGAGCTCTGCTCAACCTTTAATGACCCTTCCACCCTCTCAAACCACCAGCACTATCAGTGACTTCCTTGTTCCCAACCATATATTCAATCTTATCCAAAAAAATATATGGTTTGATGTAAAGGAGGATGCTTAATAAGCATTAGCATTTCTAAATTCATAAAAATGACAAATATGAGAATTATTGGAAGTTAGAATGGGGAAGAAAATCATACATAAAAGAAACTTGTGCCCATTCAGTTGCATATGTCACACATTCTTATTTCGTGATTTTCCCAACATGCAGTCCACATTTTCATCTATTTATTGTGTTCATTGTATCCATATGACCCTAGATCAATCCAAAGTTCGGGCAAATCTCCTTCGAACCAATTTCATAACTATTCCATTCATACTTTTTCTAAACTTGAAGACCACAATATTTTTACTAAGCCTGGTTTCACAAATGAAAGAATGTTAGCAATATATCAGAGTATGTGATATTTAAATACAAATAATTTCCATGATTTTTTGATATTTTGGGGGGGGTTTATTTTTTTCCATGGAAACCCCCAAAAAAATAGTGGAGTTGAGCTAGCAAATGGGAAACATTTTAATCTCATGATATTAAAAATAACTATCTTTCTTGAGTTTTCCATGGAAAAGTATTCTTAGCTACCCCTAGAAAAAATAATTTTCCAGGATTTTAGGAGAAGATATGTGGCGAAAGGTCATAACTTCCATGCTCACTCCCTCCATTCTCTCCTCGCTTCCACTATGCCTCAACATGTTTTTATGATTTTCCATGGAGAACAAAAATTAAACACACCTTAAGATACAAAGAATTTTCATGATCTTTTCTTATCAGAGAAGATAGCCGATAAAATGAAATTTTATTTAAACCAAGTAGAAATCTAGAAACTGTTTCCTGCATCCAAGACCGGCAGCTTTATCATGTGATGGAAACATAAAATAAAATCCTAATATGCCAATAATAAATGTTCGGGTTACCACCTTTAGAGGTACTCCATTCACTTCCATGTCCACATACAACATAACCTGTCGTGAAACATTATAAAAAACAAATTATCAGTTTTTCTAAGACTAATAGCAACAATGTATAAAAAAATTAACAATAATAAAGAAAAGTTTTAAAATGGAAAGTTGGAAATATCACATACCACCCTTGCAAAAGCTTCAGGGTTATATTCTAGTGCATTTGCCCAGTTCTCATCAATTCCTTTCTGCAATAATCAATATGAAAGTTACAAAATAATCGAACAAACGAAGATTTTCTGCAATAATCAATATAATAGTTAACATTAATTTATTTTTATTTAAAAAAAAAGGAAGATGCTATAAAGGTTGACGCTCAACATATAATGATACAAGAAAGGTTACCCATAAATTGTTATATGGTTATAAGAACTGAAAATGATCTTATGAGAGTATCATTGTTGGAAAAGGTTAAGCAGAGGAACCACGCTGGTTTGCTTTAGTGCTTTGATACAGATAAGTCCAAGTTATGGTTATCCTACCAAATTGTGTGAATAATCTGCCTAAGTTCCAGTTTACTTGGAAATGCATGATTCTTCTCATCCAAACATTGTCCACAGGGCCTGCAGCTTCATTAAACAGCTGAAACTGGGATGATAGCTTGACTGAAATAAAGCCTCAATTTGAGTGAAATGTTCCTTCTGTTTCTCTTCTTCACAGTTATTTTTGTGGTTTTGGGGCTTATAACTCCTAGTTTCCGTTAGATATAGCAATAGGAAGGGAACAATCCAGGGAACAAATATAGTCTTTATAACCTCGTGCATGAATCGTATACTAACCAGATTACTCTAGAAGAACCTTTCTTTCAGTTAAATTAAATCAGTGTGAGGAGGACAGTGTTTCATATATGAGTAAAACTGATAACTCTTCTTCCACATCCCCCCCCCCCCCCCCCCAAATTATCAAGACAAGGAGGTTCACCATCCATCCAGTCCTCAAAGTAAAGAAGAAGAAGAAAAAACCGTGAATTCTGATTATGTTGTTTTGAGATGGAAAATTTTACTCTTTGGTGGAGTAACTAACCTAAATGTCTTTTCACTCTTATTGTAAACTACACAACATTATGCAATAAATCCTGCACAAATAAGGACTCAAACCTGGCGGATGGCAGCTTCAATTTTCCTTTGTGATTCTACATCAAAAGGATCTGCATACAATAATGCCTAGCGATCACAAAATAAAATAAACATTAGCATGATCAATATTTGGCTTGGGTTCACTTCAAAAGAAGTTCACACGCTATTTCTCTCTTCTTCTTTTATCTCACTGGCCATTTCTATTCCTTGGTGGCTTAAATACTTACAAGTTCTTCTTCCTGCTTACGACGTAATTCAGATCTTTGTTGATGGCGTTCTCGCAAGATGTTCTGCAATTTATTGAGATCATTCCCCAGAACAGCTTGTGCGAACTCGGGATCACTCTGTAAACAAGTTATATCAAGAATTAAGAATTGAATCACTAAAGAAAATTTGTAGAAATGATATTAAGCATCCTAAGTAAAAAATAAATACAGGACCAATAACAACAACCAAACAGTGACAGCATAATCTGCTGAAATTTCAAACCAAGTAACCAACCCTCAAATATTATGTGGATAAGTGAACTACTCTTCAATACATTGTCAAAATTTATACTCACTCTCTTCTGATCAATACAGCAATCTTCAACTTCAGCAAATAATAATAATATGAATGCATGAAGATAGCCTAATCTTATGTGCCATTTGTCCACTGCTGCAGCCCTACTCAATACTTGGTTCTCCGAAACAAACACAGACAGAGACCAAGATACGACACAGATACGGCTAAGCGAGAAATATCAAACAAACGGGACACATAACGGGAAATATACCTCTATAAAAAAGGAAAACAAATGTAAAATTTTAAAAATCGAGCCATGTATGAGTACATTCGTATGAGTGATTAAGGAGTGTGAACCTCATCTTGTGTACAAACTTGTCAATGAGTGTTGAACTAGTGTCATGTATGACATGGCATCACACAGACACCTTGATGGTCAACATAAGAGTTAAAACATACACATTAAAATTAGTTAAAATAATCACTCATAACCACATACTCATCCTGATATCTATGTGCTTCCATCTAAAAACAAAATCACAATTTAAGATTTTTAAACGATGTAATGCATCCACTTCTAACCATGATATTCTCATAAAGGTATCCTTGTCTCTACTCAAAACCACTCCTATATCTTCCAGAAAATTAATCCTCCACGGCTCCATATTTTCCTATTTAACTGGCATATAATCAAGATATGCAGAAGTCCTCCCCCTCCTCGACACCTTGTATTTTATTGAGTGGCACTGTGTTTGTCCACATTGATTTTGCAGTTTTATTTACGATCAATTTTGTATATTTACATGTTCCTCTTGTTTCTTTCAAATCTCTATTACATTAGCTCAAAAAATATGTATCATGATTCTCTTTCACGTTCTGTTTGATTGTGTTGATTGTGTCTAAGCGATGCCCTCCCAAAATTTAGGTTTATTGAGCTCTTCTACCACAAAGTTTATTTGTTTTTTGTGTGATAGATGCTTAACAAAGGACATGGAACACTCTATAGAAAGTTGCAAGGTTTCAAAAGCTATCAGTAACAGCCACCAGTTGCAATCAATATCTAAATGCATGCAAACTTCCCAAAGATAGCAAAGAAATATGAAAGCCTTGTTCAGTTAAAGTGAGTTCAAACACGTAACAACCAAAATAATAAGCCTTCACATAAGGTAGTCAAACCTTCCACACTTTTAAAATTTACTGGGCAGTCATAAAATGTAACTCAGGTATGATATGCATTACTCCAATTCATAAACACAATGAACGATAAATTAATCCTGAATTTTTATACAAACAATTAGAACACCTTGCATAACTTAATCTTGGAGAGTATAAGTGCAAAACATCATACCTGAAGTAGTTGTCCCATCATATTAGCATCATTTCGAATACGTTGTTGGAAAGCTCCAGGGTTTACAGCAGAGCCATCAGGATTGATACTTAAATCTTCGTTAGATGATGCACTGAAATGATTTTGATTTAGTCGTCAGATATTATTACCTATTGAAGCAAAAAAAAATTATTTTGTTTTATTTTTATTGATATAGATGTAAAATGATAACCCAAAAATAACAGAAGAAGAAACAGATGAACCTACACCTACACTATCTATATTGGACAATCACATACTCTTTAAATTATTAACCCAATCACTCAATGGAAGTTTATTCTTTTGAGTTTCGATTGTGAATTAGAAATTGTGTATATATGTTTCTCTATGTGTTCCTCTTTATCCATATCCTTTTTCTGTGTTATAATTTCGAAACAATTGCTTCAGTTTGGTTGGTGAGAAGCCCATGTGTAATTCTCCAAATATTATGGGGATCATGGATGAGGACATTGGCTTGAACACAATGGAACAATCCTGTTAAATATTTAGGATGGTTCCGACAATGATTTTACAATCATACAATCAACATTTTCAATTTAGTTCTATTAAATGTACTAATTGGAAACAACAAAGTCACGGATCTAACGTACATAATCTAATCACACAGTCTTGAAATTGGTAAAAGCTATACATTTCATAATGTTCCAAATTTTGTTGAAATTTTCAAAATTTTCCATTACATTGAATGATTACTAGCTTGCAAAGCATTAACTCTACACCAGCTAACAAAATAATAACATAATCATACCTAGAGGCATTCGCTTTCGACACCATGATTATCATATCTCCATCCTTTATCCCCAGTGCACTCAATCGATTCGCATTATTCATCTCATTCCCATTATACAACAACTGCTGCTGCTGCAGCGAAACACGAGTCTACAAAACAAAACCAAATCAAAATTTTCAGTAAACCCAATAACTTTCCAATAAAAAATCAATCTTTTCATTGTTAAGTAGATGAAATCACCTCAACTTCAAGTAAAGCTTTCAAATTTTCAACCTACAAGAACAAGACCAACAAAGCAGATTAAAAACTAAACCCATTAAAGAACATAGCATACAATGTCATTAAAACACATAAAAATTGAAATTTTAGGGTTTTGAACAAAAGGGGGTTTGATGGAATTGCTTACAGATTCATCTGGATCGACGTCGAGTGTGATGAATTGTTCATCGGCGGTCATTACAGTGAGCTTCATCTTCTCTTATGGAATCAAAAGGATGTTTTGGAGATTTGGGGTTTAGGTTTCAATGGGTATTTGAAGAAGACGATCTCTTGCAGAGGAAGAAAGATCTCTTTGACTTCGTTAGACTCTTTTGAGAGAAAGTAGAGTTTTCGGTCACTGGTCACTTTGGAATAAATATATGTTTAAAATATATAATTTTTTTTTTAAAATATTGATAATCAAAATTAATATTATCACATAATTCAAAGGACATCGATTGTGTTGAACACCAAATTAAATACATTTGATAATATAGTTTATAGTAACAAAGTAGAATTAGTGATGATATGTCGTATTAGAAAAGCGAATAAAATCTAGTTTCTCTTGGTATTAGAGTCGAAAGGTTATGTTCTATAGTGGTGAGACGGTCACGCCTTGCTGGAATATGCTTAACCTACGGAGTGGTTTGAATTGTGATAGGTGGTGTGCTGGAAAGGTGTCGCTAACCTATGGAGAGAAAATGGTGTTACCAAATCATATTTCACACGCTTCCAAAATCGATTTTTGAAAAAATTCCCAAGTTTAGACACTCTTATAAGACCGAGGACATTAATAATTACTCATGTTTTATAAAAATATCATAAACTAACTATAACTCAATATAACACATAGAAAACGATTAACTTAGTTATGATGAGGATGAGGAAGAGGAAGAAGAACGCGTAGAATAGGGAGGCTCGTGTTTGTTGTTTGGATGGTTGAAAGAGAGACTAAACAACCGGATAAAAGAAAGAAAATATAGAGCAACAATAAATTTAGATCCATGTGAAAAAAATGGAAATGAAAAATAAAATAAAAAAATGAGGAAAATATATAAACCTTTTAATAATAAGTACTATAATTATATATATATATATATATAGTACAAAATATTTTTTGTTTAAAAAACAATTCTTTGTATTTCCAAGGTAATTTTGTGAACCAAGTTTAATTGTCTTTTACTTAAAATTCTTATAATAGAAATTCTAAATGACAAGGAAACGGGCTAGGAAAGGGAGGTGGTGGAGTGGGGACCGTCTACCCGCTCGAGATGTACGCACCAAAAATGACGTTACGCATCCTAAGCGGAGTGGACAGTCCCTACCCCCACCACCTCCCTTCCCTCGCCCGTTTCCTTGCTGTAAATAGACCTCCAGCTCAAGCTACCTTCTCTCATCGTCTTTACAGTTTTATTTTTAGCTTTCATCCTCTACCCTTACTTTAGCACTACGGTCCCTTCACATACCATATTATTTTTCTTTGATAATTTATTTTTCCCACCAAATTTAAAGAATAGAGGGTTTTTTAAGGTACCTCTCTTACTTGGCATGGATGGTTTGGAAAATACAACCATTGTAATGTTAAATGAGAAATTCTAAATGTCGAGGGAAATGAGGTGGCGAGGTGAAAGCCGTTCATTTCTCTCGAGATGCGCGCGAAAAAAGTAAATGCACGCATTTCGAGAGAAATGAACGGCTTTCACCTCGCCACCTCATTTCACTCGCTCGTTTCCTCGCTCATTCCCTCGACATTTAGAATCTCTCATGTTAAATTTATAATGTAAACATTGATTATGCTTGTTTGAGATCATCAAACTAAGAATCAGATGAAATAATGTAACTTGATGTTCAAGAGAATTGAGCATTACCTTTAAATGTAGATTATATCAATGTACCAAAGATCACTGTGGAACACACAAAAATAAGTGGACAAAATCATTTCATTTCAAAATTACAAAATAAGTGGACAAAAACACCAACATCCTCTTATCGTACTTTTCTTCCCATCTCTTCATTAAAGCCCCACTTTCAAATTACCCGGCAAAAAAAAAAAATAAAGAAAACCAAACATCAAAGATGATAATATCATCTCCTCTGCAAAGACCACTGCAACTGAATGCAACTTTTTCTCTATTTCTTTCACCAAATCAAAAGTTCTATTCAAGAGGGTCTATATGTTTTCATCACAACAAGAGATGGAAGCCATTGCAAACTTTGTGTTTAAGTGTTGTAAAGCCAGTCATTAAAGAGAGTAGTTTAAGAATCGACGGCGAGGATGTGTTGATAAATGTACCAGAGAATGTGGTTCTAACACCATCCGTCGATGGTTCTGTGTTTCTGGGTGCTACTTCAAGTCAGAGCAGTTCAAGACATGTCTTCAAGCTTGGAGTTCTTAAGTAAGTGATTATGTTTTAGTTTCCTGAGATTTAAATTTTCTTTATTTAAGTTTTTGAGATTAATTTGGGTACACTCAAATCATGTAAAAATTTGTTTGAACAAAATAATTATCCAACATCTATCATTTATAAGGCACACAAGATGTACACGTTTGGAATACTAAACCTCTTTGAATTATCCATGAATTAAATTGTCCAGGTGCTTAGTATCATGTCAGTAGTTGTACAATTGGTACCAACCGATGTGTGTTGTACTCTCACGACCTCACTCTCGCTTTCGCTTGATATATGATTGGATTTACTCTCTGTACAAGTTTGAGCTTTTAGAGAATCGGTAATTTATCATATCAAGATCATGGGTTTAAGTCTCGTCCAGCACAAACATCAGATCTGGAAAAATGCCACCCGCTCTAATGCAAACCCCGAACCATAAAAATCAAAATAAATATATGAATATAAGGTCTCAAGGCATTTATTTCGAAAAAAAAAATTTATATTTATACAGTTTTCACAAAAAATTTCACCATACTGTAAGATTAGCTTGTCAAAATGCATATTTACACTTCCAATCATTCAATGGCTAAACTGTGGGTGCTCTGAAAAAATTAGACTTAGAAAAAGCTGACCTTTTTAAGTGTGTGCTAATGGTACAGGGATGGGAGATTGCTGAGTTTATTTAGGTTTAAGATATGGTGGATGATACCAAGATTTGGGAACTCAGCAATTGATGTTCCAGCTGAGACCCAGATGTTACTTTTGGAATCCAGGCAAGAAGAAGAAGATGGTGTTGTTGGTTCTACATCTTATACCTTGTTCTTGCCAGTGTTGGATGGAAACGTCAGAAGCAGTTTGCAGGGAAACAATGCAAATGAGCTCCAATTTTGCATTGAAAGTGGTAAAATTTATATACCCTTTTATTTTAAGGTTGAAATTTGTGTGTTTTGAGTTGTGGGTATTTGTGTTTTGGAAGAATGGTTTTGAGTCTGTATAGAGTTGATGGGTCGGTAGTAAAGGTTTTTCACTGTAGATGTTTGTAGATATGCCACACTGTAGTGGAGTTGTAATCAAGTTTTATTTTTTTTTTGAAATGGTTCATTATAATGGGGTTATATGAAAAGGTTAGGAAATGGACGATGGTTTGGGGAATATGAAGTACTCCATATTTGTATGTGTAAACTTTATATAGCGTTAGTTACAAGCCTACAACCATTTCTATTATGTTAAACAGTTAAAGAATCACAAGTTACAACTACTAATTCATATTTGCCTTATATATTCTGATAGGTGACCCAGCTATAGTTACATCTCAGTCCCTTAAGGCAGTTTTTGTGAATTATGGAAACAACCCATTCGATCTGATGAAGGAATCGATGAAGTAGGTCAGCTCTCACAAGAATGATATATTGAAAATAGTCTAGGATCGTGTATTATATAGATATCATGCAATATCCCATGCGTTATGTTTAGAATCTTATGTTGGGAATACAAGTTGTAATCGTATTTGACAAACATTCCTTGGATTTAATTAACAGCTTGAATTCTCATAGTATATACTTAAGAATTAGTTCGTTAACACATGGCCTTGTATAACTGGTTTTGAGGTTCATAATATGGATTATATGCAGAATATTGGAAGAGCATATGGGAACTTTTACAGTCCGCGAAACTAAAAAGGCAAGCCAATTTACCATTTAAAAAAGAAATGTTGCAAATGCAGTAGATTAGTGATTTAATGTTTCTTTGCTGCTTATTGAAGCAGGCTCCTGGAATGTTAGATTGGTTTGGTTGGTGCACTTGGGATGCTTTCTATACTGATGTCGATCCTCTGGGAATTAAAAGTGGATTAAAGAGGTAGCTCTTACTTCAATTTTACTTTTATATTAAGAAATATGTCACTTCTACTGTCACGCTCTGATGTTTTTTGTGTTGTTTATGATTTATTTCATTGAACTCTCTTTTTAATTTTCAGCTTATCCGAGGGTGGCACTCCAGCAAAGTTTCTAATAATTGATGACGGATGGCAAGATATAGAAAATGAGTTCCAAAAAGAAGGGGAACCATTGGTTGAAGGGTCACAGTATGTTCATTCATCATTCTTCTGCCCATTCAAGTATTACTTTAAATTTCTGCTGGCTTGTAATGCTTGGCAATTTCAGGTTTGGGGGCAGATTAGTAAGCATCAAAGAAAACAGTAAATTTCGGAAGGAAGTGGATAAGACTCTTAATGATGAGGTGCCAAGAGATCTAAAGGATTTTGTCACTGATATCAGAACAAATTTTGGCTTGAAGTAAGGTCTCTCGACCTTTCCTCGACACTTGTCTATAGTTTCAGTTTGGAACTACACATATTTTTACTTTTTTTTTTTTTTCTCCATTAAACGATTTCAGGTACATCTACGTATGGCATGCACTGATGGGTTACTGGGGAGGAGTTCACCCAAATGCAGCTGGAACCAAGAAATATAATCCAACCCTAAGATACCCAGTACAATCACCTGGAAATCTAGCAAATAGTAGAGATATATCAATGGATCGAATGGAAGAGTATGGTGTTGGTGTCGTTGATCCAGCTAAAATATCTGAGTTTTACGATGATCTACATGGTTATCTTGTATCTCAGGATGTGGACGGGGTTAAGGTAGATGTGCAGAACATACTGGAAACAGTCTCAAGTGGTCTAGGAGGTCGGGTATCACTCACTCAACGTTACCAAGAAGCACTAGAGAAGTCTATTGCTGGAAATTTTCAAGACAACAGCATCATCTGCTGCATGGGTCAAAGCACTGATTCTGTTTACCAGTAATGAAACTCATGTACCTTCATGTCCCTTCAATTGCATTAATCTGTATCAATTAGTTGCTAATATTCCGTACAGGTGATTAAAGTTTAATAGGTTTTTATTCTTTAAAATCTTTCTCATTGTATTTGTAGTTTCCTGCTCTTGTTTTTCTTTTCAGTTCCAAACAAAGCTCAATTACGAGGGCGTCTGATGATTACTGGCCACTGGACCCAACGAAACAGACATTGCACATTGCTGCTGTGGCCTTTAACAGCATCTTTCTCGGCGAATTTGTGGTTCCAGATTGGGACATGTTCTATGTAAGTATTAGGATTTTCTCAGCCATTTGATATTGCAAAATTTTTAGGGTTGTTTACCTTCTATACTAACATTTGTTGAATTTATAGAGTCAACACTATGCAGCTGAGTTTCATGCGGTTGCTCGAGCTGTGGGGGGTGTGGGATCTATGTTAGGTACATTATGTTACAGGAAATCGCTTCTTTCGAAAACTCTTATATGACAGTTGTGTGTATAAATATAAAACTTTTTTCTAATGGTATTTTTCTTTGAATTACAGTGACAAGCCTGGGCACCATGATTTTACAATACTCAAAAGGCTTGTACTTGCTGATGGGTCAATTCTTAGAGCAAAGTACCCTGGGAGGCCATCTCGAGATTGCTTGTTCAGTGACCCGGTCATGGGCGGTAAGAGGTATTTTTTAAACTTAGCTTTCGACCAATTTAATGAGTTTCTTAGATGTTATGTCACCACCTCTGTTTTTTCCCACTGCAGTCTTCTGAAGATTTGGAACATCAATAAGTGTTCTGGAGTCCTGGGTATTTTCAATTGCCAAGGAGCTGGCAGCTGGCCCTGTATGGCTCCCAACATTGAGGACGATACAAGTCTTGAGTTATCTGGACAAATCAGTCCCAATGATATTGAATATTTTGAAGAGGTTTCAGGGGATTCTTGGACAGGGGATTGTGCAGTCTATTCCTTCAATATGGGTATAGTCCACCTAAGCTTCTGTTCGAACAAGTAGGATATATAAAAAAAAAAATTCTAACTGAAAATGAGTCCATTGGCTTCCAAATTGGATACAGGATCATTGTCCAGATTGCCCAAGAAAGGAACTATGGATGTCTCACTGAAGAGCTTGCAATGTGATGTGTTTACCGTATCTCCAATCAAGGTACTTAGATGAACTTATTCACACTATTCGATAGTCCAATAGATTCTGTCTTACACAGTTACTTAAACCACAAATTTGTTCCAATGCATTATTTACAGGCTTATGATCAAGATGTCCAGTTTGCACCGATTGGACTAATGGAAATGTACAATTCTGGAGGAGCCGTCGAAGAGGTTGAATTCTCAAATGGGCAGTTCAACATCAAAGGAAGAGGCTCAGGTCGCTTTGGAGCTTATTTGAGCAGAAAACCACAGTTTTGCATGGTGAATACAAGAGAAGATAAATTCCAATATTCAGGTGAAGACAACTTATTTACTTTATTAGTACCACCTGGAGTCAATTCTTGGAATATTGCTATTACTTTTTGAGGACCTTTTTTTTTTCGCTGTACTCAAGCCTTACACACCAACCTAATCCGTTTATTCCTTTTTTTTTTTTTGTCAAAAGTAAATGGCATGTAAAAGTATCAGTGAAAAAATTTATTCCTCCATTTTACTGTTATACAAGTATTTCTCTTGGGGGGTTTCAGATATTTGAGACAAATTAGACATATTTTCTGCTTTACAATTGTGAATATTCTGGCCGTGTTCGAGTTGCATTAGATATCAGGGATGTTACATGTATACATGAAAGCTGACCCCAACTTGTCTCTAGCTCTGTCCATCCTTCATTCACGTTAAATGTAGAAAAGCTAGGCCATTCACATTATTTGTGCACACCAAGGATTCATGAACTTTTTGAAAAACTTGTAGTACCCTTGTCCGATACATATCCTACATCGACACGAGTCTAGGTATCATACAACTAGGTCAATATCAACAAGGTAAGACACATGATCAATGTGATTAACTCGTCGAACACGCATCTGACACACCTAAAACTCGGTCAAAATACGATTAAGACTCGACAACCAACTTTATTTTATTTTTTAATTTTTAGATGAGATCAAATAATCACCTTATTTGAAGGTTGTTAGTCCACTTGAAGTAAGAAACTTTCAATTACGATTTATGAATCAAGATAGAAAGGGCGATGAAAAATCACTAAAGCATAGAGGTGGTCTATGCCTCTTTTTAGTCTTTGTTTATTCTTCTCTCCTTTGCTTTTTCTCTCCTCTACTTTATTACTAAACTTTTTTTTCTTGCAATAAAATGTCATCTTCTTCTCCACTTTTATACCTCTTCTTCTTTTTCTTCTACTCTTTCTTCGTGTTCTTTTCTATTTATTTTTTCTACTCACAAAAGAGAGATGATTGCATTGTTTGTGTTTCATTTATATCTTCATACTTCTTGATCTTTTCTATTTAAAACTCTTTTTATTGAATTATTGTTATCTTCGTATGATTTGATTGAAAATATATATATATATATATATATATATATGACATGTCCCAATCGTAGTTTTTTGAAAATTGTCGAGTTGAATGTCATATGTCCATGCATCCTCGATGCACACCCTACTCCACACACACCCTACTCCACAGAAAGAATATGCTCATAAATTGATAGCTTTCCATGGCGTAATCTCGAGGACGGCAATCACCTTAAACTACACATTAGGCTTTTGGTGGTCTGATTAAGTTATGGTTAAAGGAAACTAGATGACTACAGAAAATTCAAGATTTATGATTATTTACTAAAACAAACATATATCTTTAGACATCTATGAACATTAATGCCTACCTGTATTCTGGAACTCATTACAACATATAACTAACATGGCTCATAAGAGAAGAAAAAGATAGGCCGATCTGTCTCAGATTACCCCGTCATGGAAGATGGCTGTTTCTTCTGTAATGTTTATTCAAATTTTGGAGACTCCGGTGTAATTTGATCTACTTTTAGTTTCAGCCCATCTTGAAACTCAACATATGGATAAGCCATTGCTTGCTCCTCACCTTCTAGTTTCCATCTACAAACAACATAAACCCTCTTAAAAGTTAAAACTAACACATAGTAATACTAATAGTTACTAAGAGTACATTTTCTCAACTGTAGTTTTGCTAGAAAATGTGGTCATGTACTGACCTGAAATTCAGCACTAGGTGGTGAAGAAAAAATGCAGTCTCTACTTTAGCAAGTTCTGAACCTGGGCAAAATCTTGGTCCTCCACCAAATGGGGTGAATTTCTTACATGTTTGGTTCTGGTTCTGAAACATAAGCCAAAAACACACTTGAATGCAATTCAACAAAACCCCATGATGTAGATTTGGACCCACTAATGGAAGGGAATATATAAACCTATCTTAGGACTTGAACATGCTTATTTTCTGTTCAACATGGAAGGCTTTAAGATAAGAGTGATGATGGTGATACCCTTGGGTGGGTTGTTTGACTGATGGTGCTTGTCTTGGTGGGATCATTGTCCTAATCTTTTTTTTTTTTTTTTGTAAGCCACTAGTACAGTAGAGGAAGGCCCTCTTAAAGGAAGACTCATCTTTATTTTTTATTCTACAAATAAAATAAATGAAAATGAATCATTAGGCTTTTACTACCATGTATTACTTATAGCTACGTATTAACTCACCTCCCATCTCGAAGGATGAAACTGGGAAGCACTTTCATGGAGAGATGGGTCTAGATGTACTGCACTGAAAACTGGTAGGACCTTCCAGCCTGATGGAATTAAATAGTCTGAAATAAAAGCAAAAGAGAGTGTTCTTTCATACAGACATATGAGATATTATGAGCTCATGCATGCATGATTATGCAAAAGCTTTTAATATGTATGACTTGTAAAACCATTCAAAGCTGTATGGAAAGGGGAAAAAAACCTTTAAATTTGACATCTTTGATAGCCTTTCTGTGCACAAACTTGACTATGTTCCCACATCTAAGAGATTCATTGATAACCTACATTTGAAGAAACCCAAAATACAAATCATACCCATAATTTAAAACAAGCTAGAAAGTTTTAAAAATAAATCAGAAAAAGGAAAGACGAGGGAAGAAGACTCATTTACATTTTGAGTGAATTCCATCTTCTTATAGTCTTCCCAATTCAAATATTCATCTTTTTGCTTGGTGCATCTTATGTTCTGATGTTCTCTCTGTGGAAATGAAAAGTGAAAGAAAAAAAATCAGTTTAGAATAAAAAATATTCCATGAAAACAGACCAAAAAGGGTGAGGAAGATTAAAAAAAGGTCACCTTTAATTGTTTTAGTGCAGCTGGGGACTGACCAAGAAACTGAACTGCCATGGTCATCAAGAGAGAAGTAGTTTCATAGCCACCAAGTAGAGAATCAAGAACAAAACTCACTTTTTCATCTTCAGACAATGTGTTCACTGAGAGTAGAATCTCAAGGAAATCATTCTTTTTGTTAGAAGAACTTTCACCATTGTTTCTTCTTCTTTCCTCCACAATTGCTTTGACAGTGGTAGAGATCCTTGCTCTAGCCTGTAAAGGGTTACCCAAATGTTCTTTTTAAAAAACAAGTAGAAAACCAAGCAGGCTAAAGAATCTTCTCTAAACTTAGTAACATACAATAATTTAAAGAGAAAAAGAAGAGTTTGGAGATGACCTGAACAGCTCTTGCATATGGAGTGCCTGGAATATATAGTGGAAAAGAAATAAGTCCTTTCATGAATGTGAGAAAATCTTCAAGTATCTTTGATGTCTGTGGATCATTTGGTGTCAACCCAAGTACTTGCTTTACTATCACATTGAATGTGAACTGTTGAATTAAAAAATAGACCTCAATTAGCTCTTCTCAATTGGGTTATTTACCTTTGTTGTTTATAAGCTTTTTATGTATATATTTTTTGTGAAACTATTACCTTTCTTGCTTCTTCACAGAAGATGACTTGTTCCTTTCCTTTCCAAGAAGCTAGTATCTGAATTACAGTCCTCTCAATGTCATTAAGGTACTGAGGCTTTGATTTGGTGGTGGTGACTAGGGTGAGTGCCATGTTTCTTAGCCTTCTATGTGTCTCTCCTACCACAACAAGCATAGAAGATGATCCAAGCACCCCATGAATTGGCTTTGGGTAGCTACATTGGAACACTTTGTCTTCATTTTGAAGTATGTAGTAGTTGAGCTCTTGGTCACATGACACAATTGTAGGAGAACAAAAGAGATGGGATTTGAACACTTTCCCATACCTGCAAAAAGGAAACTTTAAAGAGATTAGAGAGATACTCATATTGGTTTTGCATGGGAGGGAGTATTTTTTTAATTACACCTACCTAGAACAGTGGTCTTGAAGGAAGGAGCCAATGGTATTAGAAGCATGTGGTTTCAAGAAACTGAGGGTTTCACCAAGTAAAGGCCATCCAAAGGTGCCCTTTGGAGGAGTAACACCAAGGTCTTGCAACAACAAGGGATAATAGTGATTGAAGATGAGACCCAAAACCACCCCAACTAGTCCAATCACCACCACCATGATATGTTCTTCAAAAACACTCCCTTCTTGGAGTACAAAGTTTGTGAGTGAATGAGTGTTGGAGTTGGAAGAAGAAGAAGATAGTCTGGGACAACAAACAGGGGGCTACTCTGACTTGCCCATATATAGAGGTGGTGGAGAAAGAGAGAGAAGGGTTATTTATTAACAAGAAGTGGGTGGAAAGCAATGAGGCTTTTTTGTTACAGTCGGTGAAATATTATTGCTCTATTCAAAGGGAGGGGGGGGGAGGGGGCCATGCAAATGAATTCAAAGCTAGTCTGTGATCTATGCCCCTACTACTGTGGGGATAAAGATTGAAAAAATACAGTATTATAGTGTATAAAAAAGCAGAGACAGAGAGTGAAGGGAAGGGGGATTCCTAATTAGAATAATGTGACCTGAAATCCTAGGCTTGCTTCCACATTTATTTTTATTTATTTATTAACTTATTATTTTTCTCATGTTTTCTCCCTGAAATGACCTTCATAATTAAATAAAGTAAAATACAAAATGGAAATAGCTAACATTTATTCCTATATATATAACTTGGGTTGGGTCTGACATGTTATATTTACTAACACCTTTGTTTTTACTCTGAGAGTTGAAGACGACTATGTTTTTTTTTTTTTTTTTAAGTGTGTTGTTATGAAATAGTATTTTCAGCTAACAAAAACATTATTCCAATCATGATCCAAAGGAAACATGTAGTTGAAAATCAAGTTTGTTCTTATTGTTCTGTTCAGTCATCATTTTTCTTGCACTCTCTGCATACATGTTAACAATTTGAGACAAGTTGCTGAAAGATTTTCTCAGGTTCTTGTAAGATTTCCTTGATATCTTATCTGATTTCGCACATTTTGTTTTTCTTATTTGTCCCCTTCATTCAAGTGTCGTTTGTTCTCTGTAAAATGGATTGAGATAAATCCTTACTTATGTTATTGTGTGCTATCAAAGTGTAACAGCTTGTTGGTAAGACTTGTGGTGCATGAAACAGGTGTATTATACCCCTGCCACAACATATTATAATTTAGGGATCTAGCAAATAAATAAATCAAAGTATTTGTAAAAGTTGACGCATGCCAACATCTCGTTCGCTCTGAATGTATTAGATGATGATTGTTATATGATCTGTCTACCTTTTAGTACTGTTTTATTCTTTGATACAAAACTAGTTGGCCAAGTTGATATTAAGTGATATGATGAAGTGAATCGCAGGGTTTTCAGCAGGGGATTATTGTCTTATAGATTATTAGATGTTAGCTTTAGGTTTCGATAAAAGATAGAATAATAGAAGGGCTCATATACACTAGAAGTATCGTATGCTTATCAGATGTATTTCTCTACTGTCTAATATTCTTGAAAGGCATGTAAGGAGAACATCTAATGGCGAACATTTACTGGTATGGGAAGCTATAGGATCATTTTGCGGTATTATATTAAAGTCTGTGTATATACTAGGGTATGTATTATTTACACGAGAACGCCTTTTTTTTATATCAACGTATACATTGTCATATTCTGGCATCGGAATCTGACACTCCAGCTCTATATTAGTATTGTTTTTCTGTTTTATAGATTAATGAAAGTATTGTTTCATTAAGCTTAAAGTAGTGCTTACCTTAACGATCATCATGGGCGCCTATATAATCGATTTCATGGCCCTTATCCCAATTGTATTACCTACATTTAGCCTTGTTAAAGCATATGTATAATGGTATTTAAAGAACTTAGCATGTGATTGTGAGATAAACCAAGAAAAGTAGAGACTTTGTTATGTTGCATGTTTTCACCTCTAATTAGGGTTTAGAGAGGTCTGAATTTTGGTGAAATAAGTGGTCCAACCTCATAGAAGTACTTGCTTGGATTTGTCTCTCTAATGAGAGAAAAAACCTTTAACCTTAGCAAGTGATAAAGGAAGGACTGAATTAGAGAGGAGTGAGTCACTTGCCGGTCACTTTTAGATCAAGTTTTGCCTCTTTTTTTTTTTCTACTTTTTAAAATACAACTACAAACATCACTTATAGAAGGAGCTGAATTGTGAAAAAGCAAAAAAAAGTAAGTTGAAAAAGTATCGTTCGCATTATTTGGCTCCACTTTAAATATATGTAGCTGGTGCAATTATCTTTTGAGCGCATCAACCAGTAGATTGCATCAACTTTAAATATATAATCGATTGGATCTTGAATCTACGTTAGGTTGTATTAGATCGAATTTTCGATCCGATCTGATATCAAATTTGATAAGATTAAAAAAAACCGTTACTATCAACTAGGCCCTAAAACTTGAAAACATACAGGAGAGAAAATTTAACCTAGGAAGAAAAGCCTAACAAAGATTCCAGCATGAAAGGGAAATTAACCACTACTAGTACGTGAAAACAGTGTACACGTGTGGGGATTCCTTAGTGAAAGAAGTAGATGCACGTGCGACATGGCTGAGCCTTATTAAGTAAGTAGGTGTCGTTTGAGGTTGTGATTTTAATATAATTGATGAGAGTACGAAGTTGCATTCAAGTTGTTTGAATAAATTACCCAGAGAGAAGAGGAGAGAGATGATTGCTTGTAGTAGTAGTGGGGAGAGGAGGGACGGAAGTACAGACCTTTATTAGAGTGCAGCTATATAGGGTAAGTCTATCTTTTTTTGGTTCAACACACCCAGACCAAGCTTTGAACAACTAACTAAATTTGGTAAGCTGTTGTTGTTGTTGAATGGTGCGTGTGCTAGTGGAATTGTGGAAACTGGAAAACTCTGTTCTTTTCTCTCTCAATTATGTGTTGTGTTGTGTTGTGTTGTGTGTCAGCATTCACTGTACCAATAACCCATCTACACCTTCACTTTATTTCATATTTGTTTTGGAGCATAAATGAAGAAAAACAAGGAAAACCACTCTCTTCTTCTTATAGAAGTTTCATTTACTCATGAAAAAGGCCATTGGTGTGGTGTTTAACTTGCAAGTACATCCAATTTATTAGTTCAGAAGACCTCAACTGGAGAAACTTATTGCTACGCCAAACATTATACCCCCCTCACAAAACAATGTCTTGCATGGTCCAAAACTATTATAACTCTTTTCTACTCGTGCATCAGACAACATAGTAGGTTTATGATGGTCATATCTTTCGGTACAAATCATATCAACTAAGATAGCACTCGTTATCGTTGTATAACTCTATTATTATTATTAGGTTAGGATATTCTTTTTTTTCTATTTTCTTTTTTCTTTTTCTTTTTATTTTTATTTTTTACCTTAAAAAGTAGGGGTCGCGCGAACGCGTACCCCCTCTACCACAAATTATGATGTAGACTCTCCCACTTGAGGATATTCTTGATCACCATAGACCCCATCCAGGTTAGGATATTCTTGCATTGTAATTTGTTAAGTACTAGTGTAATACCCGTGCTGTTGGCACTACTATAAAGTACATTGTACTTTCACCGAATTGTCGAATAATCGCAATTGGGTTTTTCTTTCATGCAAGTGTAAACGAAAGAAAATTACTTGCAACAATTTCATGCAAGTAATTTGGAACAAAAAAAAAATCGCTACTGAATACATTCAAATTTCATCAAAAATCGCCATATGGATGGAAAAGTGGATATTGGGAGGTCATAAAATCCAGCATCATCTGGTAAATTGAACAGATCTTTTGTTCTTGTTTGGAACATGAAAAGCATAAAGTTAAAAAGAATTGGAACATGAACTATAAACTATAAACTTCAACAGATTTTGCTAGAGACAAACCTGCCAAACAGAGAAACCAGCCTCATGAAGCCAGTCCAAGAACCGAAACGCAACTTCTCCGAGATCCCCGTGCACCTCGCATACCTGAAACATAAAACCCAATGGCTATTTGATCAGACTTTGAACTAATCTCCCACTCCCTAATTGGGTTTCACAACTTCAACAAAAAAAAAAAAAAACACTAAGAAATGAAATGAACACTAAAACACTAAAATCTAGGGTTTAAAACTGCAAAGAACACTAAAACACTAAGAAATGAAATCGAACATGGTTACCTCTTGATCTGCTGCGGGGAGGAGGAGGGTTGATTTGCGACGGATTGACCGATTTCTTGATCTGCTGCGGAGGAGGAGGGTCAATAGGGATGTTGAAGAAGGAGGAGACGGCGGAGTCGAGGTTCCAGTTGTGGCTCTCGAGGAAGAAGAGAGCTTCGAGGGGGAGGTTGTGGCTCTTCGAGTGAAGGGCATCCAGGGGAGAAATAAGTGAAGGGAGAGAGGTGGGGAGTGAGTGAGGAAAGTACCGAGGGGGAGGTTTTTTAACTTAAGTTTTGGCAAAATACAAATCCTGCCACGTAGGACAAACAGACTAAATTTACTGTTCATGAACAGTAAAAATCTAATCTTAAATGTAAGAGAGATAGATAAACAATATTGTATCTTTATGTTAATGTTTAATTTTAAATAGAAGTATTTTTCATGCATCATTGTCAATCATCTCCATATTTTAGGAATTTTATAGAGAAAATCATCCCTCCAATCATTCCCTTAAACAATTTTCGCTCCACCTTCAACTTCACCATCCCTTATATTTCTTTATAATAAAATATTCTCAATATTTAATTTTCTAAATTAAAGTATCTAAATAATAGTATAATTAAAATAATTATTATTAATACTAATTTAAATAATGATAAATAATTAATTAAAAAGTATTAATATAATAAAAAATTAATACTAATTTAAACAAAAGTAACTATTTATTTTAATATAAATAATGATAAAGTATTAATAGTAATTATTAATACTAATTTAAATAATAGTATAATTATCTAAATAATAATACTAATACTAATTTAAAAATAAAATAATTAAGCATAATATACTAATATATAAATAAAAAAATAATTAGTATTTTTAAAAATAATTAGTATTTTTAAAAATAATTAGTATTAATACTAATTTAAAAATAATTATCTAAATAATGATATAAAAAAGTAGAAATATATTTAAATAAAGATAAAAACATTAATTAATAATAAAAAAAAATTAATTCTCAATTTTTTAATTAGTCAAATTTAAATTAAATTAAAATTAATAATAGTATAATTAAAAATATATATAGATAATAGTATAATTGAAAATAATAATATATTATATATTTAAGTTGAAATTAATAATAATATAATAAAATTAAATTAATATAAAAAAATTGAAAATATATTAGAATAATGATAAAATTTTATGATATATTAACCTCTAAATTTAACTTTTTGTTAAAATGGAAAACGGTTCTTTCACCCCATTGGAGAGGCTCTTAAGTGAACCTATGGTAAGTTGTTTACCAAATTGATGAGTGAGATGCAGAGTCTGCCATCCTTTCAATCAATCAAACCAGACATGGTGAACAACCATCGATTTGACATTGTTTGTACACGAAGATGATGAAATTTTTTGAAGAAAGTGAACAACAATACAGGGGAATAAAAAAAATATCAAACAGTGTTTTATGGTTTGATTTCTGTAGAGGGAGGGGAGAAGTCAAAGGCTGGAGCAGAGCACATATAGCAAGCAACATATTCTCCCCTCCTGTTCTTCTTCCTTTCTTGGGTTTCACAAAATTATTAGTTCCCAAGGGACCATTTCCTATCTCATCTCCCCCTCCCTGTATATCTTTTCCCTTTTTCCTCGTGGAGTGCCAAAAGAGAAAATCTAATCTCCAAACAATAAGGTAAGTTTGGTCAGTTTTACTTAGGAGTGGGCATTTTATCCTGCGATTTCGTTCTCATTCCGATTTCGTCTCGTCTCGTTTCGATTTTTTCGAGTCTTAAAGAGATTGAATAATTTCATCCCGATTTCGTCCCATCTCGATCTAAAATGGAATGTGATGGGATGGGATGAAGATTTTCAATTCCGCCAATCCCGTCCCGTCTTGAACTAATTTTTTAATATTAATTATTAATATTTTATTTACTTATTTATTTATTTTATGAACATTTGCATAAAATGTTCAGGCTTTCAGCAGCAGACTTCCAACTGCAGCAGGCCTAGTAGACCTTTCAGGCTTCCAGCAGTTCAGACTCCAAACTTTTATTTGATATGTCCAAATTAGCACGTTGATTTCGTCACATCCCCTCCCGAACCCGTTTGGGATGGGATGAGGTCGGGATAAGGTTTTTTCCATCCCGTCCCGTCCCGATCCCGTATAAATGGGATGTGATAGAAATGGGCATATCTCGTCCCATCCCGTCTCGTGCCCACCCCTAATTTTACCAACATGAATTAGTAGCGATGTCGCCATATTTTCTTTCTTACAATCAATATAATCATAACCATGGAAAGTGTTTAACAACATTCGTTTTGTAGTTCAATGTGAAGGTTTATAACTTGTTATCATTCGGAAGTTTTATCAACTAAACTTTGTTAACTAATATTGGCATTTCAACTGGTAACAAATCTGATGAAACCATTTTACCCAAAGTAAAATTGATGGGGTGTTTGTAATTTTGTATATGGGAAATTGAAAAGTAAGTGGGAGAGGCAGGTAAGCAGGATGTCCTGTTTCTGTAATGAGATATTGTTGTACCTGTTTGCATTCTTTCTTTCACTCTCTTTGTCTGTCTCCACTCAAAGTTTTCTTTCATTGTCAAACAATTGAGCATCTCTTTCTCTCACTCTCAATCTCACAGACTGTTTGTTGATTGCATCTCTTATTTCGAGATGGCACGAGGAGATGTCAGATGGACCAAAATCAAAAACCTCTTATTATTGCTTTCTTTTTTCTTTGTCTTTGTCTTTGTTTTCTATAGTTCTTTTTGACTCCTTTAATGATTTTTTTTTTCTCAATTATTCTTCTCTTATTATCTCAGGCGTGCATTTCATTTCAACACCACCTTTTCTTCAGTTTACAACTTCTTATTTTAAGTGACTCTTGACTCCTATTTTAAGTGGTCCATCTATTCTTTCTACCTTTGTTGGACTTCAATTTTTTTTTATGGATAGTACTCTCAAAGCCAGAGCCCCAATTCTAACTGTAGAGGGAATGGGCGAGGAAATCAGCGAGAGACGGAGGACCTTTCATTTCTCGCAATGCGTGCTTTCCCTACTTTGCACGCATCGTGAGGGGGATGGAGGGTCTTCCCCCCTTTTTTGCGCGTTTTCTCGCTGGTTTCCTCGCCAATTAGACTGACTCAAGCCAGAGTTAATCACTTTTTACAATTGCATATTTCATCCTTGATGGTGCATTTGTCATTGGAATTTACATACATGTGGCGATGGGTCAAGTTTAGGGTTGAAAATTGAATCGACAATCAAATTGATTTTTGGTTAATTTTAAAAATTTTTAATCGAAATTGAATTAACCATTAACAAAATTGAATAGATTTTAATTTATACAAACCGTAACCGAATAAACTAAAATCAAAATAAAATCAAACAAATCGACTATTTTAAACATATTATAATATTTTTATATAAAATATATTATTTATTAAATATATTCGATTGGTTTGGTTTTGTCAGTTAAAATTACATAGAAATCAAAAATCGAACTGATTACTTCAGTTTTGAATTTTTTAAAATCAAAACTGAATCGAATCTGATCGATTCGATTTTGATCTGTTTAATAGGTTTGGTCGGTTTTTTGCTCAACTCTAATCAAATTTGGGGTTTTCAAGTTGAAGACAATTTTTACTGTTTACACATTGTTTCTTTAGGTGAATTCTCGTTATAACTGTTCCGATAAATATGAAAATGGCATGATTTTTCATGACGCAATTAAATTATTCACTAGAACCTCGGTTCACTTTGAAGTTTCTATCGTATAACCTATACTAGTGTGAATGGAAACAACTTACATGTAATACTATATTCTAAATCTAATTCAAAACCCCAGAGATCTTTCTTTTTTTCTTTCTCATGTATTATTCTAGTCGGGGAATTCTAAATGTCGAGGGAAAGAGCGAGGAAAAGGAGGTAGCGGGGGGTGAATCGTTCACCCCTCTCGAGATGTTTTTGGCGTGTGCATCTCGAGGGGAGTGAACGATTCACCCCCCGCCACCTCCTTTTCCTCGCTGGTTTCCTCGCCCTTTCCCTCGACACATAAAATCACTCATTCTAGTCAGTATTTTTTGTGATTTTATTTTTGTGATTTTACATAGTTAGTCTGGGCAGAATTTTTGATGTTAATATCTTTATTCATTATGTCAAAGTGGGAAAGGAAGTGAAGGAGAGAACCAGTACTAGATCACGTTGTTGTTGTCAATCAAAGCACCAATTGAATTGAAAGAGAGTCTCAATCAAGGGAGAAGGATTGAACGTACAACCATGTGATCCCAGAGCATCACTAAATGCTGCCATTAGCTGAAGTAAACAAATGGACAGTTTATGTACTCTCACCCCCTCGTGTGTGTGATCAGAAAAAACAGAAAGCAAAAGAGTTGAACTTCTTGAAGAAAGAATAGTAGAAAAACAGAGTTGATTAAAAAAATATGGAATCAATCAATCAAACCATCAATCAATATAAGGGTCATCACAATATGAATAGTATTGGGTGGTATGCATGTGCATGTGGTGTGGTGAATGGAGGAGAGATATTATGGTTATAGAATACTCCTTTAAGGATATAAGTTGATATGTTGAGAGTGACCATGAACACTAGCTCCAGGAGTGAGTGCTCATGGACACTAAACTTGAGTATAAGTATATTCAGGCAAGCTTGATTGGAAATCTAACTCATTTGCTCATGACCAAAGTTCACTGGCTTATGGTGCTGGTGTTGAGTTGGGCTTAGTTCTTAGTTTTGAGTACTGAAGGCCAAATTCTAGGTAATGGATTTGGGTCAAGTACCTTTCACATTGCATGACATGTATATTCTAGGCTCAAGCCTTATCAATGTTTCGCGAATAATTCCTTAAAGTTTTTCAATGATATTGGAACCATACTCCAGATTTACTATAGTCTAGCATGCATTTGCAATTCATGAGCCTCAAATACTTGTAAAGTTCAGAGCCACCAAATGAAAATGAAAATGAAAATGAAAAATTGTAGTAGCTATACTAACATGGTGTGCATTGGATGGTGACCTATTTCATCTATGTACCCTACACCAAATTTCAATTGTATAAAATAATTTCTCTCTTTTCCATTTCATTTATTGTTTATATTTAAGCTCATTGTTTTACAAAATATGTATATTGAATGCAAAAGATTGTATTGGAGGCTGCATATCGCATATCATGAGGTTCTCAATGGGCCAAATGTTCTTCTCCAAACTCAGGCTCCATACCCTAATTCATCATATCAAAATAGATGAGTATTTGGTTTGGATCTAAACCCCATCCAAAACTCATAGAAGCAGTTAACAATTGAATCCAAATTTTATCATCATTTTGTTAGTCGAAATAGTGTTGGCGATAAGGAGAGGCCCAACTACTCTTGACCACTCCAAGTTGTTCATGATTAAGAATAGTGTCATATTTCTATTCATGATTGCTAACAAAGGTAAGATAGATACAAATAACGCAACACAGTGACACGCAGATATGAAATACAGAATTTAAAAGAAATAAATGAATAAAACAAAACAATCTAATACATGAATTCTCTAAACTATATTAGAGATCGATACAGTCTCAAGCCAATTTTTTTGTTTACTCTTGAAGATTAACTGAAAGATCAAACTAGATAATTTATTGAATTATAAAAGATAGATCCAAGACTCATAGGAGCAGTTAACAATTGAATCCAAAATTTGAGCAGTTCTACATGGCGAGGAAACGAGCGAGGAAATGAGCGAGGGGAGGGAGGTGGCGGGGTGGAGACCGTTCACTTCCCTCGAAATGCGCACGCAAAAATTGACGGCACATATTCCGAGGGAGATGAACGGTCCCCACCCCACCACCTCCCTCCCCTCGCTCGCTTCCTCGCCCACTTCCTCGACATTTAGAATTTCTGCCAAAATTTATCATCATTTTGTTAGTCGAAATAGTGTTGTGATAAGGAGAAGCCCAACTACTCTTGACCACTCCAAGTTGTTCATGATTAAGAATAGTGTCATTGAGTTTCTCGATTGGGACATGGAAGAGGTATGATCAAGCTTCTGTTACTTGGACCCTAATATACAAAGTCGTGTGTATCTTCTTGATACACGTGACATTGACATGATAACTCCATGTTCTCGAGATATACAAGATACATTCGCCAACACACATACTAGCATACAAAGTTTACATATAAGAAGGGATAACATGCCCTTACAAGTTGTAACGGCTTTGTGTGGGCATACTCTAAGGATGACTACCATATGTGGGCAACCTCTGATGTTGTCACCTCTGTGTGTAGGCGAGCTCAGAGGTTGATATACTATCATGTGTGGGCATGCTCAGTGACTAACAAACTACCTAGGTGTTATAGTCAGTGTAGTCAAAGACATCCAAGGCCACTGCTTAAAGCTTTTCAAGCTAAGCCAAGTCATGACATCTCATTTTGCCTTGGTCAAAGTCAGACTACCACCCTGAAGCCACAAAAAGCCACCACTTTTAACTTTTTTTTTTAAGCGTGAAGACACAAGGCTCAGTGACTAACAAACTACCTAGGTGTTAGCCATGGCATGTCGCTTTGCCTTGGTCAAAGCCATACCACTATCCTGAAGTCACAAAAGGCCATCACTTTTTAACGTTTTTTCGTTAAAGCATGAAGCGGCAAAAGCCATGATTTCATTAAACAAAAGTTAATTTATTTATTTTTGTCTTTCTTCTTCTTTTCATACTTTTTTTTTTCGCTATTTAGAGCTTCACGACTGAATCAAAGAGTTTCAACAGAACATGAATTGAAAATCTTTCTCGATATACGAATCTTCCTACCTTCAACAGAATTTCATCGTAATTTTCACCATCGTAATCCCAAAGAAAAAAACCCACATCTATACATTGAGTGTCTATGCATTAATGATATTGTTATTTTTTTTTTTTACTTAAGGTGATTGATTATGAAAGAAAACTGTAGAGACAAGGGAGAGTACTTTTCGGAAAAACATTAACAGAAAGTGTGGTGTTGCAGTGAATGATAACAAACTTCGTAACATAGAAAACAATACAAACACTTACAACCTTCCTTCCTCTTCCGGTTGCCTTAAAAAGAAAAAATATATATAATTCTATAAATTATGGCTTTGGCGCACCTCCTCAATAAAGACAGCAAAGCAAGAGTTGTTGTTGTTGACGTTGGTACAGATGGATTACGTTTCCTTCACATTTTATTTGATTCTTTAAAGATCAAAACTCCTCCCTCTCTTTTGATTTTTTTCTTACATCTCTTGACTTCCTTCCTTACTTCCATCATTCAATCCAACCCCACCTCTCCTCTCTCTCTCTGTCTCTTCTCCTTTACTTCTTCAAAAGCATCTTTCTTTAGCCTTCGATCGATCTGAACAAACATGTCTTATGCTTACCTCTTCAAATACATCATAATAGGAGACACAGGTATATTGCCCTCTCTCTGTTTGTTTAAATTCTCTTATGGGGTTTTTTTTTTTTTAATATACCTTTAATGTTCATGCAATTTGATTTGATGGGTAAATTGGGTTTTTTGATATCTATGGAAGTAATTGTGGTTACCCATGTTGAGTTTCTATTGAATTCGTGTGATTTGGACCTTGAGGATATTGTATGTTAATCTATTGGTTTTTTCATGAAAACCCAATCATGGATTTTGATTGAAAACTCCAGTTGCAGGGTTTTCTGGGATTTGGGTTTTATCAAGGTTTTGTTTAGAATTTTGTGACTGATCAATTGAGATAGTATGAATGATTGGTTATTGGGATTTCTGCAATGCAAAATTGAAAAGGGATGCTTGTGTATGTAAATTGTCATTACTTGTGTGTTTATTTGAATGATCTCTATGCTGAATTTTGTTGATATCCATTTTTTGGGAGGATATAGTGTAATTAGGGTTCTGACTTATAGGGAAAATATATTTTTCTCATCATGTCATATTTGGTATTTCTACAATGTCGGTTATCAAATCCGCTATTGGATTCATTTGATCGTGTCGCCGTTAATCTAATTGTTGTATACTGCTACCTGTTTGCAATGCTTAGAGAAAGCTTTCTATATGGCAGCCTTACTTAGTTTTGCATGAATGGGGTAGTTGCACTTTTATGACCAGCCCTCTTGACGTCCCCCACATCTATTCCTTTCGCACCTCTTAGCATGTTTCTTAAGATTCAATCTTCTACTCCATAAATCTTAAGCAATCTGGTACCATCTGAATGATAACTTATCAATTGTTCATTGTGATTCCCACTGCCCAGTTGTAAGTTCATAGGAAACATCCTCCTCAGTCAGTCACACATTGTGGTTAATCATTAAAGATCAAGCTTAAGCAACTAGTTGCATTGGGTGTTCTGTTCCAACTGTTTTCTTCTCTCGCATCTACTGTCAGAATTTATTCTGTATTTGCACTCCATAATGTTTTATTTGCTCTGGTCACTACATATCAAACTTTATGACCTTTAATGTGCATATGCCCCCTTTGATGCCCCCCTTTCATGGCAATTAATTCATTGTCGCATACTTACCTTTTTTTTTAAACTAAGGAATTTGAGGGTGGATGTGATCCAAGACTTATAGAAACAGCAACAATTGAAAACCTTCATCTTTAAGATTTTAACCAGATTGACAGAAAATTCTTCATGTCACTTCTGCATCCTAAACACTTTTTATTCAAGGAATGTGTACTTATATTCCTCAGGTTCTCTTGATGATAATTATTATGCATTCTGAAGCTAATACTGTTTTTCGGTTTCCTTAGTTCTTAAATTGGCCTTATATCTAACAAATTTGTTGTTAATATGATTACATCCTAGCGACATCCTCTTGGAATTTAAAACTATTCATCTTGCTAAATGGGTTGTTTTAGACCAATAGTGGTGGTGTAAAACTACACTTTTCCGTTCATTGTTGCTAGTGGATGGGTCAAACTAGCAAGCTTGCTGAGGGAGAACTGAGAATGTGCGGTGTATCCACCAAAGGGAGGCAGGGAGGGAGATGTATGTTAGGGACCACGTAGGATCAGGCATGCTTTCAGAGTAAGCCTAATACAATCATCCTCTGTGGCTAAAAAAAATTGTATACCAAAACTTAAAGAAAAAACATATCAATTTCGTTATGCAAGCACTACATGGATATTTCTATGCGACTCTCACATTGAAATGAAAGCAAGATTGGGTTTATGGCTAATACCTCTGCCAAAGTAAGATTGGGGTTATGGTTAATACCTTTACCAAAGTAAGATTGGCATTATAGCCAATACCTCTGCCAGCCTTTAGATGACATGCTTGAGGCAAGCATATACTGAGCATTGATAACAAAACCAACAGTTTCAGTGATTATGATGGATCAAAAAGTGTTCACCTCATATAAAAGATGGTTGATTTATTGCATTTTGATTTCTAACAGCTATGCAGTTAAATTTAACGCCGATATAACTCTAACATAGTGCTTAACGGAGGTGAGCCGTTACGTTATGAGATTATCACATTTTTGTATCGTGGCTCCGATATAACATCGTAATTGAGATCACTTTTTTTCAATAACCCCATTTTAACTTTTTGTTCTATTATATTAAAAAATCACTCATTTCATTCTCGATTGAAGAAGGATCAGATCTCACCTTCGCCAATTGACAGAGAACCAAACTTCTCCGGTTGACAGGGAACGAGAAGGGAAGAAGATGAAGAGTCGATCATACTCTCTATTGCGATCTCACTCTCATATGAAAGGAAAATGTTTTTTATTAATGTTTCGATGTTTTAGAATTTAATGTTATGAACATGATTTACTTTTCCGTCATTATAGTACATCAATACTTTGTGGGGTATTAAAAATATATTTAACAAAATATTCTGTTATATCACGTTATATCCTGTTATAACTTATAAAGCTCCTGAACCGTTATGGATCCGTTATCCGTTTTAATAGCATAGTCACAGACATGGAGACACACTCAAGGTTAATGCTAGTCTCTAGTTAAGCTAGGATCATAGAGGAAGACGTTGTTGAAGTTAATAGTTATTTGAATTAGTTGGAAAGAATAAGAGTTTTTAAGATATTGACCATTGGATTTAAATGAGAGGATAATGACTTGTCTGTTCCTCACGCCTTCCACCTTGGAGTAACGTGGTGCAAGCATGTCAAGGTTTTGAAACAACTTCAAAACCAGAGGTTTGCACCTTGCCCGAGGCATTGGCCTCTCATGTTGTGAAGCAAGACTTTCTTGACAACGATTTTAACTTTTTAAGCTCATTTATACAAATCAACTTGCCTTGTGATTTGCGTATGACTTCGTTTTCATTCTTTTTATTTCCCTTTTAGCATTTTAATTTTCAGTCTTCTCCTCACTTCAAATCCTTTTGCCAAGATTGCAAATTTCTGTCTTGAGTTAGAAATTTCAATCCATGGGCATGGCACGACAAAAGAACTGTACTGGTGATTGGATTAGACTCCATCTTGAATGCAATGCACCATTCTTGGTTCTTAGTATGCTACAGTTCTTTGTTTGTTACACCTAGTCCTTTCCATATTTGTATGGGTACACTGTTGCTTCTTGTTTGAGCAATTACCTGTGATGTCTTATAGTTTCGATGTGTCTTGATCTTTGTTGGATTGAAGTGATCTATATGTCATATCCCAGGAAGAAGAACCAACTTGTGTGTTTACATATTTTTGTTCTGTTTTTCAGGAGTTGGGAAATCGTGTCTTCTTCTGCAATTCACCGACAAGCGGTTCCAACCAGTACATGACTTAACCATTGGTGTTGAATTTGGGGCAAGGATGATCACAATTGACAACAAGCCAATAAAGCTGCAAATATGGGATACAGTATGTTTGTTTTTTTGTTTTTGTTTATTTTCCCTTCTCTCTCTTTACTCTTTAGAAATTGGCTGAGAAATTAAATGTAGATGAAATTCGTTACTAGGTGGTACTTCAGCGATCTAAGTAAAACTATATTATAATCAAAACTCCCCCTAATCCTTGCTCATGGATTAGGAATCAAATTATTTGTAGTGTCCGATGATATATTGATCTGTTTCTTATGACGTTGAAATTCCTATGCAACTTACAGGCTGGTCAGGAATCCTTTAGATCTATTACAAGGTCCTACTACAGAGGTGCCGCTGGTGCTTTGCTTGTCTATGATATCACCAGGTGATAACGAAGCCATTTGTTTTATTTGATTGATCTTTCTGCAGATATTATAAGCACTTACAGTTGGGACCACCCATCTTTGGTAGTAGTTTCATATGCCACTTTTATCATTTAAAATTTTTTATTTTATTTTTTCAGGAGGGAAACTTTTAATCACTTGGCCAGCTGGCTAGAAGATGCAAGGCAACATGCTAATGCAAACATGACAATTATGCTCATTGGAAACAAGTGTGATCTTGCTCACAGAAGAGCTGTCAGTACAGAGGAGGGCGAGCAGTTTGCAAAGGAGCATGGCTTAATATTCATGGAGGCTTCTGCAAAAACTGCTCAGAATGTTGAAGAGGTAATGAGCCTCGTCTCTTGTGCTAATTGTCATGAACTTATTTTGTTATCCTGAGATGTTAGTTTAAACTTCTTTAAGTCTTCTTTCTGTATCTTATAAAACTGTCTGCAGGCTTTTATAAGCACAGCTGCGACTATCTACAAGAAGATTCAGGACGGTGTCTTTGATGTATCAAATGAGGTTTGTTCACTGAACATTACTTCTGCTGTTATAGATTGTGTAAATGCCTTCAATGAAGTCCGTTTTCAACGTGACACTGATTTTTTGGCCATCTTTGGATGCAGTCTTACGGGATAAAAGTTGGATATGGAGGAATTCCCGGACCTTCGGGGGGAAGAGATGGCTCTGTTTCTCAGGCTGGGGGTTGTTGCAGTTGAAGTTAGTGAATCCGTTTACGACATCAAAGTCCTTTACTTGTTTCATTATGTTCAGCTCTGTGTTCTTTTGTTTGTTGAAGATTACTACTTGGGTTTGTTTAAATTTAGGAACATAAACAAACAAAAAAAATGAAATTATGCAGAATTGTTAAATATATTCTTGTGTCCTTTAATGTGCATATATGATATACCCCTCTCACAATTCATTCGATGTTACACACCTACCTTTCTGCTAACATTAATGGGCATTTGGGGATGGAATTGATCCGAGATTTCTATATTAAGCACCTAGTGTAAAACTATCAATTAATCTTGGTGAATAAGTTTATTTTAGAACGACATGATAGTGCAAAACTATAATTTTGTTTGCCATGTTGCCAAAACTATCAGTGGATGGCTCAAATAGCAATCTCCTAGCAAAGTCTGTACGGGAGAACCGACCCTCACATATTGGTAAAATCATTACGCAAGCTCGTGATTGATCAAATGTAAGTCTTATTAACATGAGAATCACACTCCTTGGTCTTTTAATAACATTGATTTTCATGATACTCTCATTCTTACCATTGATAACAAAATTTAATGGTGGATTGATGAATGAACTTCAAATTAACTTAGATCAATTTTTTTAGAGAGCTAGACCCGCATAGCCAAACCTGACCATGATAGATGGTATTGGGCTGGCCTGGGTCTCCAAATTTATTAAACTTAGATATAGATACCCACTCATGAATTTTTATGCAGTATAATTCCATGCAACCAAACGCATTAAGTTTACGAGTCCAAGAAAACATTTATTCTTCATTATATTGTTTTTTTGGATCATTCTCTAAGGTCCCATGACCTTTTTGAACCACTTTTGCAATTTGACATTGTCATGATCAATCAAGATCCTTATCTTTCATTATTACAAAAAAGAAAGAAATGTTTGTTTCGATTGTCCATGTCTCCATGATACTCGTATATGATTTAAAATATTCTTCACCTTTTGTGATTCCGGCCGACCTGCCCAGGGCTCGAGGGCTAGCCATACGAGAGTGAGTCGAAAGGCTGGAGTTTCCGTATGAAAGTTATTGTATATAAATACACAATATTTCGATACTCGCCTACATAATATATGTTTATGTATATGATATAATATCCTTAAATGTCCAGATACTCGTAATAAAATTCGAAAGTTAAGACTTCTCTTGACGATTTTCGTATCAACTTGTAGTAAAACTCACCTTACATAACTTGTAATAAAAGTTGATGTTGCTTATCCTCCTTTGTGTTTCACTAATGAGTGATTCTAGCCAGCGAGGAAACCAGCGAGGAAATGGGTGAGGAAAGGAGAGAGGGAAAGTGTGAGCTGCCCATCCCTCTTGAGATGCGTGTCGGTATTTTCATTTGCACATCTCAAGAGAAATGGACGGTCCCCACCTTTCCTCTATCCAAACCTCGCTGATTTCCTCGACATTTAGAATTCCTCTTCACTAATTGGAGGATTCTATAAGAAAACAAATTTGCAAAGTTTTCAAATGAGATCATTATGGACCATTGTTGCAACTTGATAGATAAAAGAGTGTGGAAAAACTTTGGATTTACTAAATAGCATAACAGAGATTGAAGTTAAAGTTTCACTATTCTTTTTTTCTTCATTTTCTTCAAGATGTAAATAATGAAATATATATAGTAATCTATCTTGATAGAAAAAAGAAAAAAAAAAATTATCTGTTGCCGGAAATTCAAGTTATTTTTAGTGAATTGTTATTAAATAGACAAAGACAATTTAGTTCAATTTTAGTACTATAATATAATATAAGAAACTATCCATTAAGTAGTTCATGCAAAAAATAAATAGTTATAGAAAATTTGATAAGTTAAGCATATTTCAAAATGTATCGAGTATAATTAAAGAAATGAAATTATTAATCATTTGATATCAACATTTGTGTGTCCTTCATTGGAATATACTCTTGTTAATAGAACCAATTTCAAACTTGACTCGTTCCTTAATAACATGACATTTTCTTGTTTGAGATGATATCGTGCCTTGAATATCTTAAATTGGTTCATTGAATATTTTAAATAGGGCTGAACAAAAAACCGATCAAACCGACCGAACCGATCAAAATCGAATCGATTGGTTCGGTTTAAATTCGGTTCGGATCGGTTTCGGTTTAAAAAAATGCAAAACCGAAATGGTTGGTTCGATTTTCGGTTTCTATGTGATTTAAACCGACCAAACCAAATATTTAAACATATTATATTATTTTCGGTTCGGTTCGGTTTTATTTCGGTTTTGGTTCGATTTTAGTCGGTTCGGTTCGGTTACGGTTTGCATAAATTGGAATCGGTTCGGTTTCGAATCGATTTTGTTAATGGTCGGTTCGGTTTCGATTTGAAAATTTTAAAACCGATCTAAGTCGGTTCGGTTCACGGTTTAGGTGAAAAACCAAACCGACGGTTCAATTTTCAGCCCTAATTTTAAATTGGTTTAATACGTTAAATGTTAAATATATGATGGCTCAGTAGTTGAACAGTAGAGAATGACGGTATCGCCTTTGATCACAAAATCATTCATAACAGTTTCAAGTCGTATTGTTAGCTTAGGTAAAATTGCGAAATCTAACTTACTTGTAATAATACCACAATTACTATAAAATTAAATCAGATTTGAATCCAGATTAGTATCCAGTTCCTTGGAAGCACTAGATCAACATTTTTCTTCTACTCTCCAATTTTCCACACTCTCTCTCTCTCCCTCCCTTCCCTTCCCTTCCCTTCGTCTCTCTCTCTCTCTCTTCACTTCAGCTCATAGGGTTTTGGGTATCTCTCTCTTTCTTCTCTCTGCAAATCAATCCAATCCAATCCAATCCACTCAGATCTCAATCTCCTTTTCGCACGTGATCTTCTCCCTCCTCACACCCCCTCTTCTTCTTCTTCTTCGTCATTGATTTCTGTCTGGGATTTAATTGAATTCATGGCTTCAGGACCCTTTGATATGCAAAAGCTCTTCAAGACATCAAACCCACCACCGTCGTCGTCTTCATCATCAAACCCACCATCCCCTTTCCCGCCATCTTATTCACCACCCCCTGCTTCTTATCCTCCACCCACCTTCTCTTACCCTTCTTCTCAAGTCAATCCTCCATTTCATCAACAACAACAACAACACCACCAATTCCTCCCTTATGATCAATTAGCTAACATGCACCTTCACCAACAACAACAAAGACCCATGCCTTCTTATCCTACACCCCCTTTACAACAACAACAACAACAACAACAGCCTTCAAACCATGGGGCAAGACTAATGGCACTATTGAGCACAAACCCACCTCCCAATCCTGAATTCCAGCCACCCCAGACACTCCAATCACCGCCTCCCACATTGCCCACTTCGGGTTCGGTAGAATTTTCAATCCCCATGGCTACCCCGTTCCCATCTGCCCCACCGGGCAATTTAGCGATCCCCCAGCCATCTCCATTGAGAATGCCGAGCAGTAAGCTGCCCAAGGGCCGGAGGTTGATAGGTGATCATGTGGTTTATGATGTGGATGTTAGGTTTCATGGTGAAGTTCAGCCCCAACTTGAGGTCACTCCCATTACCAAGTATAATTCGGATCCCGGGCTTGTTCTTGGGCGCCAGATTGCGGTTAATAGGTCGTACATTTGTTATGGATTGAAGTTGGGGGCGATTCGTATCCTTAACATAAACACTGCTTTGAGAGCTTTGCTTCGAGGTCACACTCAGGTTGGTGCTTTACATTTTCATGTTTTAGAGGCTTAATGGATGAGTTATTGAATTTTTGATAGAGTATCAAAGTTGGATATAATGTCTTACTATGGTTTAGCTTGTCTGTTAGTTATTAGCTGAATTAGGTACTTTCGACATCCCGAGCTTCAAAACTTCACTAATAGATTTGGATATGGTACCATAGCTTCCAGTAGTTTGTGTTGTCAATTAATTTTTTTAAAGCGGAAATAGATTGATAGTAGAATTTTAGCATACGTTGTCATTTTGATTAGTTTCGGTATGTTCAATTTTTATAGGATTAGCAGAGGTTTGTAATTGAATTTGGTTGTAGTATCATACATTGGATTAGTTTCTTATTAGTCTAATGGATAAGCCCATTATTCTTAGAGACAAAACAATCATTGTTTTGAGTATATTATAAATAGAGTAAGTTGTGCCATATATGAACCTGAGTCTTTTCAAGTATCTAGGGTCAACAAACTCGTTGAATTTGGTTGTAGTATGCATTTTGGATTTGTGAAGTAGGTGACTTGGGTATTGAACTTTTAGGCTTAATTTTAGTATTGAATTTGGTAATAATATAATAACCTAGTATGTGTTAGTTGAATCTGGTTTGCCAAGTCATTTTAGATGAAGATTCATGTCAAGTTCAGTTATTTTACCATAACTGGTTCAAGTTATTATCATTCTTTAAGAAATTGTGTTGCTCATGGGAATTTCGGAAAATTCTGGGGTTTTAGTTGACTATTCATAATGGAATATATAAATAATGTAATATAGAATAAAATTGATAGTAATATACTGTTATCTTTTTATATACTAGATTATATATATATATATGTATATTTATTATGACCGGAGGAAGGAAAGAACATAACAATGAAATTGACTGACAAACATCTCTAATATTATGCTAAATGCGCAAAGAGAGATTGAACGTTAGCCCATCCACAATAAATCCAGTTACAATTTCAGTCCCTCCACCCGCTGCACATTGTGCATCAAATAATATGCCTACGATCAAGTCCTGATCTTTTGTGGAACTCTTCCACCACATCACCCCTTCCCATCCTTCTGTATCCCCATTGATGTTGAAAATGAGTAACCCCAACTCGTCATCCTCCGGGAGGCTACCACCCTCCAAATTTTGGACTAAAGAAAGATTTTCATCTCCGTTTAATCCAGATGAAATGAAACCATAGAGCCTCTCAGTCGATCACCAGAGACATCCATGAAATTTTTATAACAATATGTTATAAAACTCTTTAAATTAAAAATCATATATTATCCAAATTATAATTGATATTTTGATAAAAACACGAAATACCACACTTTAAATTCTTACTTTTATAATAGATATTTAAGGAATATATTCTAGTGATTAATTATCGACAACAATTAAAGTGTTATACTGGGATGCAGCTATGGTGGAAAGGTAAGAATAATTTAATACAGATAAAAAATTAACATTCTTCTAGTTTAATTAAAAAAAGTTGGAGAATCGGTTATATATGTAAATAGTATTTCAAATATCGTATGAAAATCAGCAAAAGAGCATATATTGAGTTGCAGATACATCAATGGTTTTTACTTCTGAGCTTAATTTTGATTATTGTTATTTTTTAATATTCACCTGGATCCTTGCATACTGTATCTCAAAAGTTCTAATTATCTGAGTTCCTAAACTATACATGATGGTATCATGGGCATCCTTTATTTACTTATCGCTTAGAAATGTCACGATTCATGAACTGTTACTTCACATCTTTTGGCTATGAGTTAAGAACACACCTATATATGTTTTTTGAATAGTTTATGTGTATCTTGTAACCATCTGAGCTACTCATTTATTATTTTAATTTTCAGAGGGTCACAGACATGGCTTTCTTTGCTGAAGACGTCCACCTTCTTGCTAGGTCTTTCTCTCTCATTCTTTTATCAAAGTCTTACTTTTAAAATGCTTTTGGGGAATGCGTTGGCGATGTTCTTAATTGTTTCTATGCAGTGCTAGCGTAGATGGGAGGGTATTTGTCTGGAAGATTGATGAAGGTATTGATGAGGAAGATAAGCCGCAGATTACTGGAAAAACTATTCTCGCCATTGAGATTGAGGGTGATGAGGAATCGGTACATCCCCGAGTCTGTTGGTACTCCCATAAACAAGTAATGTTTGGATTTGCCTTTCATAGATGTTACTTTTGAACGAATTGATGGAGAGTGAAGCCTCATTACAAGCACTTGTTTTTCAGGAAGTTTTGATTGTTGGAATTGGAAAGCGTGTGCTAAAGATTGATACGACAAAAATTGGAAAAGGTGAAGTTTTCTCGGCGGAGGAACCTTTGAAGTGTCCTGTAGATAAACTAATTGACGGGGTCCAGCTCGTTGGTAAACATGAAGGAGAAGTGATTGACTTGTCAATGTGCCAATGGATGATGACTCGTCTTGTTTCAGCATCATCAGATGGCACGGTATGTATTTTTGCTATTTTGACTGTTTAGAACTTTATGATATCTACTTACGTAGTTAAATGATTGGTCTGAAGTTCTTTGAATAAAAGTTATTTTTTTATTTATGTTAAGATTTCTGTGTTTGTTTGAGCAATTTAAGAAAAAACATTCTTTAATCAGGATTGACCACTACCTTGTTGATTCGGCAAACTTAAATCAAAATCTTGACATGCTGACTCATCTTATATGTGTTTTCTTTTATGTTGTGCTCCTTTTTCTATCCCTCCGTGCATGAAATATTTTGGAAGGAAATCATTCTCAAGGCTGAACATGGTCTGGCATACATTATTGTCTTATACTATGAGAAAATTTGCAATTTTGTGGCTGGCTTTTACTTTGAAACCCTCATCTTGTAATATTTATATGGGATTTCATTTTATTTCAAAACCATAGTCCTTTCACTCTCTGAGTGTTCTATTTGTTTTTGTAAGTGCTCATTGTTACATGAATCAGTTAAGTGCACTAACTTCATTTTGGGCTTTTAGGCACATACCTTACTCAATTTGGACACCCAGCAGCATGTGAGAACCTGCTTGTATTCCTAGATTCAAATTTCAAAGTTTCGGCATCTAAGTTTCTATGGTCACTTGTATAACTTACCGGCGGGTTGAAGTAGAGAAATATATTTCATGAGATTATTAAAGAATTGATCATAGATACTGTATTGTATAGTATAATACTTCTTCATAATCTCTAAGAGCTAAGTGGAAAAGGCCGAACACCATATTCCATTGTGAACAGACGATGTTGAGAATCCAATTAGGAGAGTGGATGACCAGCACAATCTGTTTCGACATCTCCACCACATCATGCAAGTGCTGCATGCTGAATTTCTCATCTTTGTCTGTCTAGAGGACCTTAAGATAGGATCTGTACTTTCAGATATCTTGGCTTCTACTTCAGAAGTTGGTAATGGTACTACAAACTAGATATTTACTTTGCTATTTCTAGGGAAGTGCAACTATTATATCATTCGTTGCTTCATTGAGGCCAGGGAAAAAAGGAACCTGATTTCAGGAATCAGGAGTTCGTTCTCTACTCTCTGAGTTTACAAGCTGGTTGTTTGGACTTTGGACTATTTGCTCCTATCTTTTTTTATTGAAGGTTATGTCTACTTGTCTACAGGGTTATGTTAAGAAAATGTGATTATAAAGTCAAATAGAAGAACATGTGATTCTTGTGTGCACTCACACTGATGCTATCATCATGTTGATAGACTTACCTCTGTTTGCTTCATCTCTTCATTCGCTATATTATGAGACAGTACTTTATTTTGATTTTCTCGAATACATCTTGTGCAACAGGTAAAAATATGGGAAGACTGTAAGGCGTCGCCTCTTGCAGTACTAAGGCCACACGATGGTCAACCTGTTAACTCAGTAAAGTTCCTGGCTGCCCCCACTGTCCAGAACACATTATTCTTATCACAGCGGTATGTTACTCCTCATTCTTTCGTATTCAAAATGTCAAAATTCAGATTGCTTGCTCTATTTATTTTTGCAATCTAGTGCGTTCAAGCAACCGTTTATCAAGAAGTGGTCAAATTCTTCACCTTTCGGTTGGACTGATGGTGCACAGTACACACATTTATGGTGCCTGAGAAGTCTGCTCAGTGCTCACATAATTATTTGTCAAATGTTGGTCAAGGAACTGGAAATGCTGATTCAAAATTCTTGCAGGGACGACTTAATCGGGAAGTGAAGATATGGGCCTCAGCCAGTGAAGAGGGTGGCTTCTACCTAGTGATGCTGAATCATGGACATGTATTCAGACTTTGGATTTAAAGAGTTCTTCTGAAGCTCGAAATGGAGAAGCATTCTTCAATCAAGTTGTAGCCTTACCAAGTGCAGGACTTATTCTGCTTGCTAATGCTAAGAAGAATGCTATATATGCTGTGCATATAGAGTATGGTTCATGTCCAGCTGCAACTCACATGGATTATATAGCAGAGTTTACTGTTACCATGCCCATTTTAAGTATCACAGGAACAAGTGACAGCTTACCTGGTGGGGATCATGTCATTCAGGTTTATTGTGTTCAGACGCAGGCTATTCAACAATATGCTTTGGACTTATCTCAGTGCTTGCCACCGCCACTGGAAAACATTGGTCTAGAGAAATCAGACTGCACTGCTAGTCGTAATTTTGAGGTTCCTAGTTCAGGTGTTGCTATTTCAGAAACTTCTCTGGGAAGTACAACACCGAAACAACCTATAACGTCTGAAAATGCGTCTACTGCTGGATATCCTGTTAGCTCTGGAGCTATTGAGGTCCCTAACTTGCACGAGAAAGGCATATCAGAGACTAAACAGAATATTTTACCATCAGTAGTTTCAGATGCTGCTATTCCGGTTGTATCATCTACCCCCCTTTGAGTCCAAGGTTATCAGGAAGGTCGTCTGGCTTTAGAACTCCATCTGCTAGCTTTGAGCCAAGTTCTCCATTGGGCAATCGTGGTGCTATTGACCAACAATTTCTTGATTACTCGGTTGGTGTCCCTTCAAGTTTTCCTGATATTACTTCAATTGATGATGAATCGAGGAAAGCTGCAAACAAAAATTTGCAAAATGACATTTCTATGGTGCCAAATGCTCCTCTCATGTTTAAACACCCAACTCATCTGATCACTCCATCAGAGATACTATCTAAGGCTGTTTCATCGTCTGAAAACACCCAAGTCAAAGATGGAGAGCCCAAGATTCAAGATGTGGTTGTCAACAACGATGTTAAGAGTGCTGAAGTGGAGGTTAAAGTTGTGGGTGAGACTGGGACCCGTCAGCGTGACGTGGACTATCAGATGGAACCCCGCAATCTTATTGTAGAGAAAAAGGAAAAATCATTTTATTCTCAGGCTTCTGATCTTAATGTTGAGGTTGCCAGGGAGAGCTGTGTACACTCTCCGGATTCTCTTAGTACACAAGGGAACCATCAAACTAGTGATTCTGGTGTGACACAGGCTCTTGGCCACTCTCCAAGTGTTGGTGAGGAAGAGTACCAAGATTCTTTGAAAGGTGCATCTGGAAAGCTGTCGGAAGAGGCCCCATCGGCAGCAGTTGCACAAACACCCACAAAGCCAACGAGAGGGCAAAGAAAAGGTAAACAGTCTCAGTTGTCTGGTTCTTCGCCATCTCCAAGAACTTTAAACTCTGCAGACGATTCATCTACCGAAACTGGTTGCACTACAAATTCCCCTTCTGCTGAGGCTGCTCTCTCACAAATTCAGGCTATGCATGAGACAGTTAACCAGGTAATTATTTCCTACAAGGTTTCCTTAATTAAGTTCCTCCAAAGCTTTCGGTCCAAATTGATATCTTCACCCAATCATTCTTAAATAAATCATGAATCAAAGGTGATTTAGAGCATGAATGTAAATGGATATGTAGTTTGCTATCTCTGCTCCGTGGATCTTCCTAAGGTCTTACTTTATGTCGAACTTGATTTTGTAATAGTTGAGTATACAATGCATGAGCTGTGTTAGTTTATCCTTAGAAATGTATGGTTTTCTATGAACGACCATGTCGTGGATTGTGGGAACTCTCTCCCTGTGCTATTTGTTGGAGGATTTGGCTTACAGCCCATTATCTAGACAGTTGGAAGCCAAAGAACAAGCTATCCCACACACAACTGAGACCGATCAACTATTCAGCTATCCTTCCAGTAACTATTCAGCAGGTGGTGGAGGATTGGTCTTCTTCAAGCTTGGGAAATCTTAATCTCTCTTCTATAGGAAAGTGGGCGTGGGCTTGTCTTCTCCATGCAGTGGTTGGGTGGTATGGAGAGAAAGGAACAATAGGATCCTTAAGGGTGTCTTTAAGGATGGGGATTTTCAAGGATACACATGGGGGTTAAAACTGAAATCACTGGGGTTTGGGGATACGCATGGGGATTTTCAAGGATACTCAATTCTCCTCTTGTATGTTTGATTTGGGAGAAATAGTGCTAGAAAGTCATACTTAGAACTGATTGTATACTTTTGTTTTCCCTTTTGGATATATATACAGAGCTTTTTGTTTGCTGATCAGGAAAAAAAATATTACACCTGCAACACTCTGAATTCACTAGATCACCGTAGCCAACCTCGAAGCCTTTTGGTATCCCCAAATTAAAACTCTAGATAATCATTCTTCTCAATCCCTCTCTTCCAGAAAATGCGATGAAGGCATTCAAAGTAGCCTGTTCAATGGAAACTGACTGGATTTTGGAAAATATCTCAGAAGTTCGAAATTTTTTACGTCTCTCAAGACTACTTTACTGCCAAATTCTTCAAATATTGGAGCCAAATTGTAATCTCTGGGTTTCCCATGTTTTTTTATTGATGTGGTACTATGTTGAGTTCAGAAAGATTAGCTGATCAGTGCTGATTGACGTTTTCATTTTTTTAATTTTATAATTTTTTTTATAATTTATATTTTTAATTTTTAATTTTTAAGAAGCTATTTAACTCTGTCATGACCTTAGTGTCATTTTCCTCCTTGTAAAGCTTAATATTGTAAGGGAAGTGTACCTTTTCATTTTTATAGTTTGATATCCATAATCTGTTAATTCAATTCAAGCGCGAATTTTGATACCACTTTCCATATGTGCATTGTGCGTAACTCTTTATATTCTTTCCTCTGCAGTTAATGAACATGCAAAAAGAAATGCAGAAGCAAATGTCTTCTTTGGTGACTGGTCCTGTTAACAAAGAAGGCAAAAGAATAGAGGCAGCTCTAGGCCGTAGCATGGAGAAATCCATTAAAGCAAACTCGGATGCTGTTTGGGCACGTTTGCAAGAGGAGTATGTGAAAAATGAGAAGTTGGAACGTGACCGCACACAGCAAATAACAAGTTTAATCACCAATACCATGAACAAAGAATTGCCTGCCATGTTAGAGCGAACATTAAAGAAAGAACTTGGTGCAGTAGGACAAGCTGTTGCTCGTGTAGTTACTCCAGCAGTGGAGAAATCTGTTTCTTCATCTATAACAGAGTCATTCCAGGTAAATCCTCACATTCATGAGTTTCCTTCTTGTTTTTTCCTTTTGTCATTTTGTGACAGTTTTAATTTCTTGCATGTATAACTGGGCACTTACCATTATTGGTTTCTGTTGTACAGAAAGGGGTCGGAGACAAAGTGGTGAATCAACTAGAGAAATCAGTTAGTTCAAAACTTGAAGCTATAGTAGCAAGGCAAATTCAATCACAGTTCCAAACTTCTGTTAAACAGGCTCTTCAGGTATGCTGGTTCTTGAATTTTACCTAAAGGGCATTTCTTTCTTTGACGCGCGAGTCACCCAGGCAGTAAGAGAGTGAAGCGAAGTTTCTCTTCATCTGTGGTTATTACTGCACACTTAATTGACCATTCCACTTGATTAAAGTTTCAAATTAGGGTTTGTTACTAGGTGCTCATGTTTTTATGAGATTGTCTTTGAAGGCAATTTGAGTTCGGGTGCATTTTTCAATGAGTTAAACTTGTTGAGGGGCAATCTTGTAACTCAGCTCTATGTTACCTGTATCATCATCACACACTAACATTATCATAACTTCACTCCAGTTATATATCCTTCTTTGACTGATTAGGGTGTCATACCTACAATCTGAGACTAAAGCTTTAGACCTTTGGATTTTTTTAAATCTTGTCCTTGCCATATAATTTTACTCAAATGGTGCTCCAATCTGTATCCACCTTTTCCTGGGTTAGTAGTATTGATATTACCACGTAACTAGTGATTATTAGTTGTTTTGACCTAATTTAGCTATAAGAGGGCAAGCAGTGTATGCGAATCAATTTCTTATGGATCCTTTTACATTCTTATGAACTGTAACTTAGGAAAGTTATTCTGATACAATACTTTGAATGATGTACATGTAGGATGTGTTAAGATCCAGCTTGGAAGCTTCTGTTATTCCTGCATTTGAGATGTCTTGCAAAGCCATGTTTGAGCAAGTCAATGCTGCATTTCAGAAGGGGATGATTGAACATACAACTGCAGCTCAACAACAGTTCGAGTCGGCACAATCTCCATTGGCTCATGCTTTGAGGGTATGTTTTTGATACCACTCAACCTTTGTGGTTTTATGACTTTATGAATTGATTGTTTCTCTTGAATGCAATAAAGACTTTCTCAGCTTACGGTGTGGCTTCATTCTTGCCAGGACAACACATCCTATCGTGAAAATTTTAATTGGAGACTATCATGCTAATATGCTACTTAAAAAGATAAAAAACCCTTGTGAAACATTATAAAGAGAATAGTCATTGACCATGTATTAAAATTTAGTCTTGATGAAGCGAAGTTACTTTCTATAACCTAAGTTGATAAAAAGGGAGGGATCAGAGGAAGGAGTTATGGATGAATATGAACTATGAAGTGGAATAACCAAATAAGGTGTTGATGGAGACTAAGAAAGGGGATGAAATGGGATAGAGTGGGAGGGGGATAAATAGAGCACTACTACAGTGCTTGGTGACCACCAGGCACCGTCCATATGCCTAAAAATATGAAATAATTCACATCTCAAGGCAGATGGACGGTGCCTGGTGGTCACCAGGCATACCACCAGGCACTTTAGAATTTTCCGGATAAATTATAGACAGATGGTTAGATAAACCAAGTTCCCCTTGCCTACCATACGAAAAAAACATCACTTAGTCTGTTCGGATAAATTGATTATAGATGGGGGAAAGCATATGCAGGAGATGCTTTGGAACAGGATCAGATACAATGACTTGTCAGTACAGAAATGGGTGGGCTATCAGGTTGGCACGGGGAACTAGAGTCATCAGGCCGAGATCAAGGCACAGACATCCTTGGAAATCCTTGCTTTCAAAAAAGGCTGAAGAGAAAACATGGTGCTGAGAGTCAAGGGAAAGTGATACTTCACACGTTGAAGAACCTAGTGGGGAAAAAAATTATGGGGTTAAGACTTGAGATATGGGAGGGTAGGTTGCAGTCATGGAGAGCTGGTTTTGCATGTAGAGGGGTATATCTAAATGCAACTTACGTGAGAGTAAGGAGTGGAGTGAAACCCCCAAGGGAAGTTCTCTTGAAGAGTGCTGTAAATATTTAATTTTAATTTTGTACTTGCAGGATGCTATCAGTTCTGCATCATCAATCACTCGAACTCTAAGTGGGGAGTTGGCTGATGGCCAGCGAAAGATCTTGGCTCTTGCAGCTGCAGGAGCAAACTCCAAAGCAGCGAATCCCTTGGCTACACAACCAAGCAACGGAGCTTTGGGCAGTTTTGAGATGGTTAGTTGCTTTCGTTATGCCAGCTTTGTCTTACGGGCACTGTTTACAAACTTGTTACCACACAAGTTCCCATATTTGGAATGTTTACATTATATGGGTTTTTCTTCAGGTTGAGGTGCCTTTGGATCCAACCAAAGAGTTATCTCGACTGGTGGCTGAACACAAGTTTGAGGAAGCATTTACAGGAGCTTTGCAAAAAAGTGATGTTTCCATTGTCTCATGGTTGTGCTCGAAGGTTGGTTTCGCATGACTATTAATTACTGTCTGTTCAGTTCTAATCATGATAATTTTGGAAGGGTTATCTCATTATTTATCTACTTTTGCCAGGTGGATTTACAAAAGATCTTATCGACGGTGCCTCTCCCTTTGAGCCAAGGAGTACTTTTGGCCCTTATACAGCAATTGGCGTTTGATATTAACCATGAGACATCCCTTAAATTGACATGGATGACAGATGTGGCAGTTGCCATAAACCCAGCAGATCCAATTATCGCAATGCATGTACGGCCCATCTTTGAACAGGTCTATCAGATACTTGGGCATCACCGGACACTACCTACTACTTCCGCAGCAGATGCTTCAAGCACCCGGCTTGTCATGCATGTGATTAACTCAGTGTTGACAAGCTGTAAATGAGAGAGCCTTCCTTCATACACTCTTTTCACCATATATTGTGAGCAATTTGGTTATAACAAGCTTTGGGTTGTTGTTTCAAAGGGAGAGTTTGTATAGAATGATATCGAACGTTGCCTGCACAAAGGCCTCGTTTGTTTTGCTTTATTTCTTCTTGGTTTGTTAGGCTAAAAACTGTTCATCGTGTAAATGAATTTTGCATTTCCCACTCTTAGCCATCGATGCTGATTAAAATTGCATACTCCATCATCCACCAAGCAACACCCTACCCACCTGGGACTTGAATTTCATCCAAATCAACAGCTTTGGTATTGCATTATGGAGTTTGATTTTGCTAACTCACACTGGACCTGAAAGTTACATGCCTTTCAGATTCGTTCAAGACTTGTGTGGTGAATGGTATCACACGCTCAGCCAGTCGGCAGCATTTGAGGCGGGAAGGGTTAAGGGATATAAAAAAAAAAAAAAAAAAATCTCCACTGTACATTATGAGGCAAAGGCAAAAAATTAATACTCAAAATGAATTATTTCATATCTTCCTAATTAATCTTTTTCTTGAATTTCCCCCAATAAATACACCCAAAAAAAAATTGCCACATCAGATATGTGTAGATGTGGCACCACCAACACCACCACCAAATTTCAACTACAATTTTAGGCGGGACCTACCAACATTGGTCAGTTTCCCATGTCCTTCTGGTCTTATAACCACCAGCACCACCACCGGAGAAACTCAGCACCGGGTACCGCACCGCACCGCCGCGCCTCATTTCAAGATCATACTGAGCCTTTGCCGTTGGATCAGATAACACTGCATAAGCATTACGTATCTCAATAAAATCTCCACTATCCAAACCACCACCAGCAGCAGCAGCATCAGGATGAAATCTCTTAGCCATGCTCCTATAAGCAGCCTTTATTTCCTTCACTGACGCATTCTCATTAACATTCAAAACATCATAAAGATTAGTTTTCCTTGCATCAATCCTCGCAGTCTCTGCGAAAGCTTGCATTGAGATCTTCGAAGAAGAAGAAGAAGAAGAAGGGCCACCTAGGTTTGAACTCTACCGTCGTCGAAGTTGCCTGAGAAGGATAAAGATTGATTGGCAAACATTGTTGAAGGATCTTTGAAGCAGAATTTGATAATAGATGATGGATGAGGATGAGGATGAGATTGAAAGAGGATGAGGATAGAGGAAGGGTTTATAAAGAGGTATGAAAGGTTCAGTTTTTGTCACAAAAGGACAGAATCAAGAGGCGCCTGCTTTTTTTTTTTTTTTTTTTATTGGTTGGTCGTTGGTTTTGTTTGTACGTAGCACTTATCTCAAGCCCATAGAGAATGTCTGAAAAGTATTGGTTTATTGGTGGCCACGCTTTTTCGAAAACCGGTCTAATTAATACTTTACCCATTGCAAACTTCGAGGCTTACCGACAATATTTATTTTGACAAGTTTGTTCAGTTTATTGGTTTAGTCAGTTTTTTTTTTCATCACTATTGTTTAGTTGACAAAAGTATTAGGAAATCAGGTTTTTGTAATCATGTTTTGTAATCAGGATGATCTGTCATGATCTGAAAAGAATGATGAAATCTCCAAAGATTTTATGTGTATCTTAAAGTTGTAAAAAACTCCTCTAACGATGTCACATCATCCTGATTGCAAAACATGTTTACAAAACCTGATTTACTAGCCTCACTCTTAAGTTAAACGTGATAAATTAGTATAATTCTTAAATATTAGAAAATTTAAACAAAATATTAGAAAATTTATCATGAATTTTTATATGATTGAGTATAAATTAATTAATTATTATTTTTTTGTGTTTGTGTTTGAAAATAGACTATCGAACAAAGAATTGTGTATTGTTGTTGAAAGCAATGTGCAATAAATCAATTAAATGAGTGTAATACACTGAATCTTTGATTGATCAAATGTGTATCATATAGTGAACTTATGATCGATCGATTAAACGAGTATAATACATGAAATCTTTATTTGATTAAATTGAGTACAATTCGTCGAATCGATGAATTGGTTTTTTTTGAAAATTTCAGTAATTTACATGAAATATTTGAAAACAGTTTTAATAATTTACTAAAATATTAGACTAATTCTAACCCTAAATCAAAACTAGCAAGCCAAAGAAAAAAGGCAAAAACTATGTGTTTTATTGGTCGGTGCTGACAACTCCAAGTTTAGTTTTGTTTGGCTTCTAGAAATTCTACTACACGATAAACAAGAGATGATTTTGAAATTTGGGCACGTGCGAAATGGAGAGTTTTCTAGAAGAGTTTCAGGTCTTTTAATTTTTCCCTAATTCTTGTGTAATTTTAATGAACATTGGTGAGTGACTTCTAGAAGGGCTTTGTCATTAAGAGCATCCATAAATAATTAGATTTCTGGATAATGAAAATAAAATGGGGTAAGTTTCAAAATATACACTATGAATAATGATGTTTATCCCTAGAGCCAATGAGGTAGCAACTCAGCGATAAGTCTCTGACGGATGAAATTACAAGTCTAATGTTCAAACGATGTTGACAATATCTGGGATGGGAGGCGTTAAGGGATAAAAAAAAAAAGATCATATCCTTAAAGGCTTACATGCGTATCGATCTATGGGTGGTATATTCCATGTTTGGATAAGATCCCATGCAATTCTAGATTGTGTTCAATTGTGTGGTGGATATAATTCAAGTCATATTTAGGTTACACGGATTAGATGGTCTACCGACCATGAAATAGCAAATATGGTTCATAAGGTAGATTTTCTGTCACTTCATCTATTTAATCCAAGCTAACTCCCACATTATCTTGAACTTATATAGAGTAAATAAGGTCTATGATTCATTTTAAAAAATAATAATTTATGTTTTTAAAATTGAAAACTTAATAGTTAAATTTGTTTTAGAAAATTTCAACATAAAAACACACTTCACTTCTAACTCGTATACACAGCAGTTTTCACAAGAACAACTTTAAAATCTTCGACATCTCAATGTTACGTTAATAACAAAATGGAGTTCAAGTAAAACACTCCAAGAATTTAGAGCCCCCAATGGAACACTCAAGGAAGCTCAGAATAACCACTCAAGAGTGTACATCAACTTTGTATTGATACATTGAAGAATACTAATAGATGATTATATATGCATAGTATTTTTCAAAGCATTCAACCATCAAGACAAATACCACGTTCACTCCATTTTGATTATGAGAGTTTTTCGAAATTCATGTGGGACACTGCTAAAGCCCATCTCAAGCCCATCTCAATGTAATAGAGATATTGTTTCAGTAACTTGTAATGTTTGTTTCTTTGAGTCTACCAAACAGGAAGCATGGGAGTTTCGGCAAAAGACTTGGTTGGGAATATTCTGGCTTTTGTTGCCAGCCTGATAGGCGACAAAGTTTTTGACAGCACGATAACGGAAGGATGTGCGGCTGAAGCGACCTTGTTGCTTTTCCAGACTCGACGATGGAGGACCAGACTTCTTTTTGGCGACTTCGTGATCCTTATTGACCTCATACTGGATGATGAATCACAACAACTCACTCCTATGCATTGTGTCTAGCACCCTGTTATTTGTAATATTAAACGACCATTTCTTATGCTTCTTTTTTGTCAATATAAGTATATATCTAGAAACCTTAATAGTAAGCCTCGTAACTTAGCATTGATAGTCGACCTACTTGGTTGTAACAATTCTTAGTTATTAATATATTGCCTAAGGCTTTTAACAAAAAACAAAAAATAAAAAATCAAGACAAATATAGAAGTAGATGAGTGACTTCAAGTATATATATGCCATGAATTCAGGTTGAAGTAATATTTAGCATGAAGCCTAATGAAGTGGATGGGAGACGACACTATTTGGCATAACGACTTGGTAGTTTAGGGTATTCTTTTGTTTTTGTTTGGTTAGAATTTTTGTTGGAAAATAATTTAAATGGCTCATTGTGCAATTTTTAGAAGATTCTTAACTATTTTATAAAATTAATCAAAAGGCCTTATAAGTTATATATAAATCTCGGTTGGTGTGGGAGTTAACTTGCATTAAATAGATGAGGTGACGAAATCTAACTTATCGACCATATTTGCTCTTCCATGACCAGCAAACCAGCTGATCCAAGAGTTGAAATATATTAGCATATCAAAGACAATTGTCAACATTTTGAAAGGAATTTGATGCATATTACTTTCTACTTAACAATTAGATCTTAAAACCACCTTCAACACACTAATGAAGAGTGGCAAATATAAAAAATTTCATATTTATTGTTTTTAGTAATTCCTTTTTTTGCAATTGATGATATCATAATTATATTTACCCAAAAAAAAACAACATTAATGCTCCCTACACCCACACAATTCAAAATTTCACCAACCTTTGTACAAAATCATGGCTCAATATAATTACAATTCAATTTTTCACCTAAAAGTAATAGTTGCTACTTGTTCAATCTAGTAGATGGATGGGTGAAAGTGAATTTAATGAAGTAAATGCACATCTAAAAAATTCACTCTCATTTTCTCCTATATATTTTCTTCGGTTTTTTCTAAATGTACTGGTTTTTTGCCTGGTGCAATCAAACATCACTTATCTCAATGCAATTCAACGGTGTCTAATTGCACCAGGCAAAAAACCAGTGCACTGTAGAAGCACTCTATTTTCTTCTCTCAGCACAACCACAAAAGCATATAACAAGTCTCCAAGAAAAATAAAAGACTGGTGTGTTATATTAGTGTAGTGATGAGTGAAAGTGTTGGGTGCTTCTTCATGGATGGGCAAGTTAAACATCAATCTCTCTGTCTCTGTTGATTGATTATATTTTGCATTTCTGGGTTTATTCTCATTGGACACCTTCATTGTAAGCTGTTTGTTTTGTGAAAGGATGCATTTAAGCCTTTTGTACTGATAGTGAAAAAAAATGAAAAAAAGAGTGAAAAAACACTGCCTATAAATTCATTAAAATAAGGATATATATTATAGTTTATTACAAAAAATCAACAAGGGGATGTAGCTCAAATGGTAGAGCGCCCGCTTTGCATGCGGGAGGTACAGGGTTCGATCCCCTGCATCTCCATTTTTTATTTTTATTCGCCTGCTGGTTCATTTCTAGGGGATCTGGGCTGCTACTGTTATTTGTCGATCCCCTGCATCTCCATTTTTTATTTTTATTCGCCTGCTGGTTCATTTCTAGGGGATCTGGGCTGATACTGTATTTGTTCGATCGCTTCATTGCTGCGTAGATGTCATTCTCGCGCCGTGGATTGGAATCCCCATCGTCCCCTCGTTGTCACTGGCGATGTATTTAAGGCAGTGATGCTGAGTAGAGAACATTGCTCCCATTTGATGTAGCCAGGTCTACCCAGGAGTTTGTATATAAAAGGGGCGTCTACAATGATAAATTTTATCATTATGAACTTTTGTAGGTTCGACTCCTCTGCTACCATGAGCAATTTGATGCTCCCCATAACACCGCTCGCCACTGAAGCCGACCATGGCCTGCTTGTATGGCTTCAACTCTTCTCCCCTGAGTTGCATTCTACAGAAACATGCATTAGCTGAGCTTCTTGTATCCACCAGTGACCTTTTGACACCTCATCTCGCTATCCTAATTTTTATGACAAGGGCGTCGTTATCCGGGGAGTGGATCCTTTGCATGTCTTGACCCGTAAATGTCAGATCCGGTGCAGGGGCGGAGTCAGGATTGCAGATAAAAGGGGGCAAAAAATAAATCACATATAATTTAATTCTTAAAATAAATAAATAAATATGATTAAACCGCAATTTAACTGACCATATAGGGTTTACCAAACCAGGTCCGAAGGCTATAATATTGTTGCCACTTAATATCCTCGTCGCCTCTATCTCGCAGGGAGACTTGCTTTCGCTTTAGTCCATTGTCTCCACCTTGTATGAAGACGACTTATCCACGACGAAGCACATGTGCTTCTAATAATCAGGTGAAAACTCACAAAATCTTAATTGATGAATCTCGAACCTGCGACCTCTTTCAAGGAGAGTTGATGTCCTGTTAATATTAATAATGTTACCGTCCAATTGCTTAGCTGAAGCATGCTATCGTGAATACTGAAGAGTGTCGATGAGGAGCAAACAAGCAAGAGAGAGAGAATAAGACCACCTCCATAAATTGATCTATGTCTAATCGAAATCGTATTGTGCGATTGAAGAAATCAATCTCCGTTGAAGTCGTCTTGTGTGATTGGAGGGGATTGGAGAAAATTGATCTTTATTGAAATCGTTTTAGGCAATTCAGAAGGCGGAGAGGTGAACTTGCGAAGGGTTTGCGATTTTGTGTATATTTGTATTTTATTATCTATGAGAGGGGTAATCTAAAATTTTAAAGGGGGGCAATATTGCAAATATTGTTAGTTTCGTGGAATTTCTTAAAAAGCTAAGGGATTTGCCCCCCTAAGCTATAAGGTAGATCCTCCCATGATCCGGTGTCTAGCACTCTATCCGGGCATGTTGGATATGCAGTCTTTGTAGAGACCTTGTATGCAGTTCTCGGAGTGCTCCCTTTTATGACTGGTTGGACTGTTTGGGCTCATCATACGCGCTGTGCAGGATGCACATCCGCAATCTTTTCCACTGGGACTGCTTTTCGCCAAAAGCCCACAAATTCCTTGAGCCTCCCTTTCTGGACCAAATATTTGATCTCATTCCAAAGGCTTTGGTAGTCCCGAGTAAGTGATTGTCCTCTTTGTGATAAAAGCAATATTTTCTCTTATTGCATTTAGACGGATCACTTTTGAGCTTACGGGCCACTTGAGATCCTCCCAACCTTTAATGGTGGAAAGGATTTTGGACAGACTGGTGTTCACTGTAGAATTGCTTTCTTTGACGAAATATCCAGATTAAAATGCAGGGGTGGAAAGCTTGATTAGTTTCATCGGGAAGAAGATTGATTTTAGTTCACCATGTTCTTAGTTCGATGCCAATTCACACAAGGATTTCGGAAACAATCAAGGTTTTGGAAAAATCCAAAAAATTATTGCTGAACTGTTTTTTTGGGGGATCATGAAGGCTGACGACACAAGCACAAGTGGGTAGCTTAGAAATGATTAAGTGTGCCTATTGACGAAGGTGCGCTGGGTGTTCGGGATTTGTTTAATGTGGTCAAAGCATTCAGGTTTAAATCTCTATGGAATCTAGTGAATACCAACTCGTTGTGGCTATTTATATGCGTCGTCAAAAGTATCTAGCTGATGGTGTTCTTTTGATGAAACACATAATCAAGAAGGGCATATCACCTATTTATATGGAACTTTCTATTTGAACCTTTCAACCATGAGGATTGGTGCTAGAAATGTCAGTTTTTTTTTTGGTTGGTGTTGAATGTTTTGAACGAACTGGTTGGGCTGCCGCTGAGAACAAATGGCCTAGCGTACGGATGATGTGCCAGGAGGTGTTTATCTCTCTAGGATCTGCTATGCAAAGGAAAGCTTAGGGTTATGACAAAAGAGTTTGAAGTTACAAGAGAGAATTGGATAACATATTTTGGTCTCCTAGTAATGATGGTAAGTTCTCAATTAGAACAGCTTTCGAAATCTTCAGGAACAAGGGAGAATGTGATGGTGTTTTCAATTTGTAATGGCATTGACGCTGACAAAAATTTCCACTTTTATTTGGAAAATTCATAAGAGAGCTCTACTAGTTGATGGAGAATTACGAAGAATTGGTTTTAGTTTGGCGTGGAAGTGTAGTTGTTGTGCGACCACAGGGGATGAAACTATATATGAAACATCTTTTTATG
>QNQO01010567.1:0-52463 GCA_003290165.1 Berberis thunbergii
CTAATAATATCAGGCAAAGAAATTCTACTTGCAGAGAGGCGTGTCCCAACCTTTGATGCCACAATTCTCGTTTGTCCCCCCACAGTTGCTTGATAAGCCCGAAGTTGTCGCAGAGGCCGAAACCAGTAAACGCCGTCACATTGTTCACCCGCTACAATCAGAGTCCTCAAAGTGCGGTCCTGTATGATGCAAAGCTTATCAGTAAAAGTGACAGAATAATGTAAATCGGCAAGCAAGTGAGACACCGACAACAAATTACAAGTAAGATCTGGAACATATAATACATTATATGGCACCATATTTTTGCTCAAAGTTATTGTGCATTCCTTAGTAGCAATGGTTTGTTTTCCATTAGGCAGCCCAACAGAAGTAGGAGAGACATCAATCAATTTGCTAATAATCTGCATTACCAGCAATGTGGTTCGAGCATCCGGTATTGATGATCCCATTGATCGGGAAATCAAACTTACCACTCAACTTTTTGGTCGAAGAAGACTGCCCTTTTGAAGTGTTGAGCATGTTCACAAGTGTAGTCCACTGATCATCCGAGAGACCGGGAATGCCGCTACGATCGGACTCTTGTACGGGTGCCTGAGCATAGCCTGTAGTGGCAGCAGGCTTCAAGGTGGCTGTTGCGTGTGCTACCTATCTGTGGCTGCCTCTACCTGCACTCCTTCCTCCCCCTCGTCCAGACCTGCCTTCGCCTCTACCTTGCCCTCCATTGGTGCGATTTTGGAATACCACCAATCTGGGAACCCAATCAGTTGAAAATAATTGTCTTGATCATGTCCAGTTTTTTCGCAATAAGAGCAAACGCCATTGGTTCGAGGACGCTCACTACCACGAGCAAGATTCCGCCCCCTAGCAGTCACTTGCGCCGCGAAACCGACAACTTCAGATTTGGTTTCGTGGGCTCGAGCAACAGTTTGGTGACGTTCTTCAGTCACGATTTTAGCAAAGGCCGTGTTTAAGCTCGACAAAGGTTCCATCATCAAAATATTTGAAACAACATCGCCATAAAAAGGAGAATCCAACCAACAAGAAAATCATGTACCTTTTCATTCTCCTTTTCTTTAGCAAATTCAGTAGCAGCGGCACAAGTCATGTCGGGACAATAGAATATCCCGCAAGTTCATCCCCTATCTTCCGCAATTCATTGTAGTAATTCACTACCAGGTGGCCGCGCTGCTTGCAATCACTCAAAAGTGTCTTCAACTCATGGATTATTGGATAGTTTCCTATCGAGAAACGTTGTCGAATATCATCCCACATGTCTTTCACATCGTCAGGTTGGGGGACGGCTGAGCGTAGGACTGGATCAAGGGTATTAGGAATCCATCCCACAAGTGTGGAATTAACCGTCACCCATAAGGACTCTTCTGGAGTTCCTTTCGTCGGCTTATCTATGGTTCCATCGAGGAAGCCTAGCTTGTTCTTTGCGCGAAAATTATTGCGCATCGAACGAACTCATTCATTGTAGTTCTCACCACGTAACACAATTGAACAGATTGTGATTTCTGGTCCGTCGGAGGGATGGAGGTAGTATGGCGATGTGGAGTCAAGGGGTTTTGTGGTCTTGTCGTCACCCATGATGATTTGTCTATAGTCGGATTTCGTGTATGAAGGTCGAAGGTTTCAATCTTTCAATCGCTGAAGAACGATTGAAAAATGTGTTCGTCGGTTGGTACTAGATCTCCTGTTCTTTAGTAGCTCTGATACCATAAAGAGTTTTGTGGAAAATGATTTTTTCTTCTCATTGATTTTTTGCCACAGCTTGGGATATATACAAAGTTAATTACATAAATAGCAAAGCTAAACTAGGTAGCAAATAAGCTAAGTTAGAAGAGTATTTCAATCATACATCTCCTCTTAACATAGCCTAGCCTAAGGAATATTTACAGAATAATCACAAAAATATTCACATATTCTTTTCGGATATTCACAAAAGTTATTCACATATTCTTTCCACTAATAGAAAATAACAATATCACTCCATTTTGACAAAAAAAGCTCCTAGATGGGCTGCTATCTTCAACATTGAATTTTGAACATGATATCCTTTTCCTAATCAGGGTACAAATCCTTGTTTAACCTTTCATTGGGTTCGAGGTGTACACAACTGAATTTAAGGAAATGTTGGCTTTAAGTTATAAGGAGTTACCTTATTACTTGAAGCCATGTTTCCTTTACATGGGTGTTTCTCTGCAAAACAGTTGATCCACTTTTGGGTTGCTGAGGGGTTCATACGAGCGAATCCTGGAGATTCAATGGAGGATACAGCGGAAAGTTACTTGGAAATGCTTGTTTCTCGAAGTTTAGTCCAAGTGATCATGACAAGGAGATCCAGTGGAGGGGTGTAAACACGTTGTATCCATCGGTTCATACATGACCACTTTGGCGGATCTCTTACTCCATCAACACCTTGTCCTAATTTATACTTCACATTTGCACAGATATCGTTTCTTTTCTTTTTTATACCCTTCATTCTCTTCCCAACAATGTCCTTCGCAGTCGGTTGTTTACCGAATTTGAGGAGATACTTCAATAGGCTCTCTTTATTCTTCTCCTTTCTTATCTCTTCATAGATGCAAATAAAATAGTGGTCTTCAGTCCTATGAGCTAGATCTCGTATCTGGTTCTTCTCAATGGGCATGTCCTTGCAACTTTTGAGGAATGTGTTGGAATATTTAACCATCTCCAGTTATTCATATGGAATAAGACTAAATTATCAATGTATTTATCTATGGTAGTATCGTGTGAATTTATGGTGTAATTGTACAATTGATACTCTCCAATTTATGTTGTAGTCCTGCTATTAGGGTCCCTTTTACAAGGACCTTGACGCCGGGCAGAATAGCGATTATCCTACTAGCTGATTCTAACAGATAATTCACAAGGAATAACACAAGAGAATTGCCTAAAACACAGAGAAATACTCTAATGCTCAATTCAAATTATCAAAATCAAAGTCTCTTACAATATTGAGGAAAAGCTCTATTTATAGTGCGCAAATAATTGAATAATAAGCAGCCTATTCCTAAAAGAAAAAGTAGAATCAAATGCTAAAATAACAAGCAATCTATTCCTAAAAGAAAAAATAAAGCATAATCCTAAAAGGAAACTACCTATACCTAAAAGAAAAAGTAGAATCAAATACTAAAATAACAAGCAGTTTATTCCTAAAATAAAAAATAGAGCCTAATCCTAAAAGGAAACTAAAACGACTCTTAATTAAATTGAAAGATTACGAATAAGTTATTTAGTAAATAACTTTGAGAGCAAATTAGGAACCCTAGAAACCCAAATTAAGAACTCTAGAAACCAAAATTAGGAACCCTAGAAACCCTCTTGCATCAGTCGCCTCGGGTTGGAAAGAACTCGTCCTCGAGTTCACAACAGCGTCATCGAAATCCTCTGGCGGCAGCCCAGGAGGAAGATCCTCTGGTATCAGGTCAGAAAACTCTGCAAGCAGCTGCTGCACCTCTGCTGGCAAATTTGAATTCACATTGGCTGCACTATTCCCACAAAGTAGCAAAGCATAGACCACATCTTCACGGTCAATCTCAACTAAAAACCTGGACCTAGAAAGCAGGTTAGTATTATTGGCTACCGGGATATGAATGGTTCCTTCCCGACGAGGTGCCAACAATCTTCTTTCCTTTAATGCTAAGGGAATATGTATTTTTTCGCCCATCATGAATAACACTGCAATCATACTGCCAAGGTCTGCCTAACAATACATGACAAGCATCCATAGATATAACATCACACCAAGCATTATCAAAATATTTCATGTCAATCGAAAAAGACACTAGGCATCGCCTATTTATTGTTACCTCACTGCCTTTATTTAGCCATGTTAATTTGTAAGACTTGGGATGACGATCTGTCTTCAACTGTAATTTCTGGACAGCCTCTTTAGACACGATGTTCTCACAACTGCCACTGTCAATGATCATCTTGCAGACTTTATCTGCAACTGTGCAGGTCATGTGGAAAATGCTTATTATTAGGAGAATGCTTGGTACTTTAGAAGATCATATTATTAAGCATGAATACAGAGAGACGAACAAAGTTGCTGATAGGCTTGCGAGTTTGAATCCAAACTCTGAATTTATGGAAATTACTCCAAGTTCCTTTACTCAGGATTTAAAGGATATTGTTCATGAAGATAGAATAGGGAAGACCTATTTACGAATGTAATTCCAATTTATTTTCAGGTTTGGGGATCCTAAATAACCCCGATCGATTTCCAAAAAAATAAAAATATAAAAAAAATTGGCCACTAGTTGGATTTGAAGAAATTTCCATTTCTATTGTGATGTATTGAATGAGTGATTGTATTTGATTCATCATTTTTTTATTAATATGAAGGTTTGGGGATCCTTGAAACCCCTGCCCGCTTACCAATAAAAAATAAAAATTGGTCACTAGTTATTCATCTGATTAATCAGGAGAAGCTTAAGAAAATGTAATTTGAACACTAAGTAAATAATTCAGCTATAATACAACTGCACTTATAGATCAGAAGCAAGAGCATCGCCTCCAGGGCTATCATTTCGTATTATACAAGCTTCATATCTATATGACTTTTCTGGAAAAAAGAAAGCAAACATTTGAAAAATAAATGATTTTATTCTGAGATATTATGCCACGTAAATTAAGTTTCAAAAAACTCATCCTGACTACTCCTCCATACTGCTACTCCATCAGAACTGCATCCTGACTACTCCTCCATCAACACCAATAAAAGGCATAAACTCATCGTCAAAAGCAAAAATCCCTAAAAACAAAATAAAAAAAACCTAAAACACAAAAAATGATGTTCATCTAAACAAAAAAACATAGAAGGGACGAAAACAATCACAGATCAGAACAAAGCAAACTAGATGCGAACCAAACAACCACCAATCTCACAAATTCAACAAACACAAATGGCATCAAACACAAACAACCACCAATCTCATACTAAAAACCATTAGAACAGAAGATTAAATCAACATTCGTACCTCAAAATTGCTCCTAGATGACTCGAAAACCACTGCAAACAAACTTGGTATTTCTTCGCCGATGGAGAGACGCTAAAATCTATTTGCTCTCTTTTTCTCTGAATATACAAACACTTTCTCAGTATTTAAAGAGACCCAAAAATCAACATCATAATAAATTATTGAACAAACTACAAAATGAAATGCAATGACAGAATCCAACTCACAGAGAGCTTCAATCTGGGATGGAACTATACAGAGATTCTTTAATCAGAAACCCTAATTAGTGCAAAATGAAGAAGACGAAATAGTGAAGGAGTAGTGAGTAGCAGAAGCAGAGTGAAGTAGAGGCGAAGCGACGAAGTGACAGAGAGCGAGAGATCAGGCGATGCAGCAGAGAGTGAGAGAGATCAGGTGACGGTAAGAGGAGAGGTGATGGCGAGAAAAGAGCGAGAAAGATCAGGCGAGGCGAAGTGACGGCGATAGGAGAGGCGAGGTGGGAGAGGTGCGTTTGTGAGGGAGAGGTGCATTGCGTCTGTGAGGGAGAGTCGCGTTCAAGGGAGGAAATGAAAGCCTTGGTCAAGAACGCACGTACCAATTTTTGCTCTCCCGCTCTGTTTTCCTGTGAGTTTTAAATCAAAACGCTATGTTAACGAAATTAAATTGGTTTTGATAGCACAAGTCCAAAAAATGCTATGGACTTGTGCTATTAATAATCACTTGTGTTGTAGTGCCAGTTAAGCGTATGTTTTGTTTCTTCTGGAATTCCCTTCTACAGAGAGATATACAGAAAACATACGTTATCAACTGGAAGATCAAGACTCATCCCTTCGTTGAAGTGCTATTATGGATCAAGGTACGCTTCCGCTTTATTCTTGATTATTTTTCTTTTCATTGAATCAATATGGAGCATAACTGTATCTACAGAATAAAGATCCAAGAGTCTTCAATCCTATGAGCCACATCTCGTATCTGGTTCAACTCAATGGGCATGTCCTTGCAACTTTTGAGGAATGTTTTGGAATATTTAACCTACTCTAGATATTCATGGGACTAAATTAACAATGTACTTATCTATGGTAGTATCGTGTAAATTTACGGTGTAGTTGTACAATTGATACCCTCCAATTTATGTTGTAGCTAGCCCTGCTATATGAGGCTCATTTTACAAGGACTTGGATCACGTTCTCCAAGAGGAGAGTGACAATAGCATCTGCCATCTCTGTTAGCAAACTCTTTAGCTATGTTTATAGGAGTTTCTAGTTTTTTCCACGTCTAGTATAGCAAATAACATGCATGAAACAGAGGAATGCATGTGCCTCTCATAGATATGAATAACCCATTTTCATTTAGTTTTGTTTTTTCTTTTATTTTATTACCCATGCATTAAATTAATAAGCTAATAAATCCTATCTGTAATACTGCAAGTGCACGGTTGTCTAACTAGTAGACAATGGCAAATACGGGTCGATCCCACGAGGATTGACGAGACAATCAAATTTTAAGACTTATTTTTAGACTAATTTAGAGTTGGGGGTTACCACAGATTTAAATTACTAAATTAAGATAATGAAATTGACAACTAAAAATTAAACAGGTGAGATGATAAGAGAGTGGATCGAGACATCGAATCAACCACAGGTTCTTTGAAATTCGTGCAATCTAAATTATTGTTTTTAAGAATCAACACGACTAACCTAAAGATTAATCTAAGTTTGCAATTAATTTCAGCAAAGGCATAAATCCCTAGCATTGCATGTCTCCTTACGGCACACACAATCACAGGTTTATTTTAACTAATTCTAAACCCCTATCATTGCATGTCTTCCATTACAAAAAAAAATGTTTCAGCAACGGCTAAAAACCGTTGCTAATTGGCAAAAAAATGTCGTTACAATGATTTAGCCACGACATAAAAATCGTCGCAATACCGTCGCTAGATTAATCGTCGCTATTTGAATCAGCAACGGTAAACTATCCCGTCGCTAATTAGCGACGGCAAAAAAACCGTGGCTAACTCAAAAAATTCCGTCGCTAAAGCTGCTAAAAATTTCAACAAAAATTGTCACTAATTGTAAGATAGCGACGATTTTTGCTAAATAGCGACGGTTTTTTGCCGTCGCTATTTAGCGATCGTTTTTTTGCCGTAGCTATTTAGCGACGATTTTTGCTAAATAGTGACGATTTTTTGCCGTCGCTATTTAGCGATCGTTTTTGTACCGTGGCTATTTAGTGACGGTTTTTGCTAGATAGCGACGGTTTTTTTCCGTCGCTATTTAGCGACCGTTTATTTGCCTTCACTACTTTGCGAGGGTTTTTTGCGGTTGCTAAGGCAATATAGAGACAGTTTTTTGCCATCGCTAAATTGTAAATCTAATTGACAGCACAACCACGGTATTTGCCGTAGCTATTTATGGACAACTTTGTTGCAAATCATATTGACAAATGAAATTTACAAATTATAATTCATTTTTTATAATGAAATTAGCTATTAATGATTGTCCATTTTGAAAATTAATATCAACTACCAGAACTAAACTTAATTGATCAAAATTATAACAAAAATTACACAGTATCTAGAATATCATACAAATTTTTTTTTACAATGAATCCATACAAAAATGACAAAAAAACCAAAAAAAAAAATTCGATCTATAGAATATCGGAGATCTATGATCTCCGAGAGAGAGGCATCGGAGGAAGAGAGGGGAGAGAGAGGCGGCCGGGATCGATGTCAAGGGAGGCAGCCGGGATCGGTATCGAGGAAGCGGCAGACTTCTCCTCTGTGGGTTTCTTCTCTTGAGGTTGAGAGAACATTTTTTGTTGAGAGAAATTTTTTGTTTAAGTTGGTTTGTAGAAAAAATTGAAATTTATATAGATACAACAACATCCCCTGAATCGCCCTTGGGAGTCAGTAGGCTCTTACAAACAACAAGAGTCTCATGGCCATCTCCATACAACACATCTCCATCTTCATCATCGTCATACATAGGCTCTCCAAGTTCCTCAGTTTCGTCTTCCTCGATCAGGAGATTGTTGTCCTTTTAAATAGCAGGCTTCCTACACTCAGTCGCTCTATGTCCTTGTTCACCACATCTGAAACATCTAATATTTGAGTTAGAATTACTCTGCGGTGGCTGCTGGGTAGGACGGGATTCTTGAGGGTGAACTGGCCGACTGCTTTGATCACTTCTGATCATAGGCCACCTGTTTCGCTGTTTTTCCATAGCAAGTTCACGCTGATAGACTTTAGAAACGGTCCAAAGTGAGTGAAGGTCAGGGGTTGTCCTAATCCCCCAAATACTGTGCCACCATCTGCTCTTCCGTCTCAGATAAGTCATTACGGGCTACCAATTGATAGAACTCCTCCGTGTAATCATCAACTGATCTCGTGCCTTGATTCAACGAATGAAGTCGTTGAAACAAAGTTTGAGTGTAGCCGAAAGGAAGGAAATGACCCTTCATCTTCTTCTTCATTTTTTCCCAATCGGTGATCTTTTCCCAAAGTTTGAGTGTAGCCAAAATTTTTACATTTTTTCTTTAAACGACAAAATATTTCACGAAATATTTTTTAAAATATACTTAATTACAGAAATTACATCGAAACACGAAATCACAATCCTTGCCTCTACTGCCACAACCCCTAATGCTAAGGTAGAAGATCAAAATGCTTACAACCACCTTTCCAATTGTAGCAGTAAAACTTATCATTTGGGTGAGGTGACGACCATGTGATTGTATGATGATTGATAGATATTATCTGCTTTCATATGCAACTAACTAATGTTCAATATTCATATTTCAAATTGCCATGGAAACAACACTGCAAATGATGATTGGTAGATATTCCCATGTTTATCTTCACATATTCTCTTGAACTCATGTGTGTAACTTCATCTCTGTTCATTCTTCAATGATGAAATAAATGGGAATACGACCTAACTTCTTCTCTGTTGGGATGTAAATACTCCTCTGTTCATTGTTAAATGTTGAAATGAATGAGGAGGATAAGAAAACAACTGGCATGCGAAAGGCGTAACACAACTTTGTAAAATGCATGCATAGTTTTACCGTGTATCAAGTGGATACTAAATGTTACTGTTGTTCTTGAATGTGGTTCAAATTTCAAATTAGACCAAAATAACATTGAACCTTATGATGCGCTATTTTGGTAGCACACAACTTAATACTCTGCTTTGTGATTGTAGTATATAATAAGTAGGAAGCGTTTTGAAATGGGGATTAGAAGGTTTGCCAATTAACAATAAGAATAGCTAAAAGACAACTAATAATTTATTTAATTAAATAATGGGGGATTGGATTTTCTAAATTAAACTATAAAAATAACTACGAAAATTACTGAAAAAATAATAAAACTAAAGGGATAGCAAATATGAGAAAATAGCTAAGGATTTATCTCCACACACCAAACATATGCTCATAAATCAATATTCAATAATCACTTGCTAACTCGTGAGAGACAATGTTAAAGATTAACCGTGATAAGCACTGCATTAATCTTATTATTTTTCCAAGTTTGGTTAATTAAACTAAGTGTCGCTTTCAAACAATTCTTATCATGTTATCTAATCAGGAATCGCAAGTTAGATAACAATCTAAGATCATTAAGTTTTGTGGAAAATATGAACACTGACTAGGCAATTACAAGTATGATCAACATCTTGTTCTTACCTAGGTTTTGACTTAACTTTACCAACTAGGGCTGAAAACCGAACCGACGGTTCGATTTTTCACCTAAACCGTGAACCGAACCGACTTAGGTCGGTTTTAAAATTTTCAAACCGAAACCGAACCGACTATTAACAAAACCGATCTGAAACCGAACCGATTCTAATTTATGCAAACCGTAACCGAACCGAACCGACTAAAATCGAACCAAAACCGAAATAAAACCGAACCGAACCGAATATTTAAACATATTATATTATTTATATATAAAATATATTTTATTTTTATATATAAATAATATAATATATTTAAATATTCGGTTCGGTTCGGTTCGGTTCGGTTCGGTTTGGTCGGTTAAAATCACATAGAAACCGAAAACCGAACCGACCACTTCGGTTTTGCATTTTTTAAAACCGAAACCGATCCGAACCTATCGGTTCGGTTTTGATCGGTTCGGTCGGTTTGATAGGTTTGATCGGTTTTTTGTTCAGCCCTATTACCAACGTTCCTTGGTATTTACTACTCGCGAGTACAAAATTATAACAATTAGGTGAAGCTCTCCTATACTCTAGCCCCAGATCCTAGCATGCTTACTAAGTTGGCCACCTTAACAAACATACAAATAAAAGTTCTTTATAAAGCAGTTAAGCAAAACACAATCACTAATAGCAAGGAAGATTAAATTCAATTAATTTATAAAGCACATGTTCCAAGCTTCGAATCCACCCCTAACTAAGAAGAGTTTAGCTAGACATATTAATTATGTTCAAACAGTAATCCATAATCAATAATAAAACTAAAATAAGTAAATAAATTAGTCGGAACGAAGTCAATTTATGCGTGGTGGTATTGAGTAGAAGTTGGGGTGCAAATAGCGGATTGAAGAGAAATAACTTCTCCTCCTCCTCTTCGTTTTGCGATCTGCTCCTTCGCAATCTGCTCCTTCCACTTCGCTTTCTGCTTCACTTCGTAAGAGAGAAATCAGATGGACAGAGAGATATGAACGAAGGTGGTCAAAGTTGGCGAACGGTGAAGGCGAAAGAGAGGCAGATTAGGTGGGTGGAGAGAGAGATGAAGACAGTGAAGATGGGGAAGATATAGATGAAACGGGCGATGGTGGTGGTCTATGATTGTGATGAGAGGACGATGAAGGTGGGTGGCTCTGGTAGCAAGCGTGGATGATGAACTGAGACAGAGATGGGGGTTTGTGCTATGGATTTTGTGAAGGAGAAAAGGAAGACGACTGAGGGACTGCTGCGATGATGGGTTAGGGCTTGTTGTGGAGGCTATTGCTGGATGATCTCTCAAAGCAAGGTATCGTCCCTTTTTATACTTATTTTTTTCTTTGTGTGGTTTCCTTGTGCAAACTAGTTGCCAATTTGCTTCATTTAGCTTTTATTTTAGAATCTTGTAATTGGAAACCTACACAAACACAAAAATAACAATTAGTACCATAATTAACAAGTAATAGCCAATATATATATATAGAAATATGGTATTAAAAATAGCCTAATTAATTATGCCCCTATCAAATTCCTTCACACTTATCTTTTGCTAGTCATCGAGCAAATCCAAGAAACAAAAATAAAAGACTCAAATGACTCCATTTATACTTTCCAACATTTGTCTCAGAGATTTTCAACGGATCATGACATGTTAAGATTCTTTGTAAACACAAGATTAAATCCACATCATTCGAAAATTAATACACGTTCATAGCAATGATATAAAATTTTACAATTAAATCAATCCAAGTGACTGTGAAATTCAAGTGCATGCCAAGAAGAATTAACCAAAAAATCTCACTGGGTGCACTCTTTTCTTTTTCACTGATTGTTTGGTAAAATCACTCTTCCTATTCTAGTAATATGTGAGATGATTGATGTAAAAGGGAAACAAATAGCTCACATATGATAAACATTTTCTAACTTTTTTTTTTTTTTTTTTTTTTTTTTCAGATATATGATCTCATGAAAGGAATGCTACTACTTGAATGCAAGAACTAGTTACACCATATGCTCATATCTCATTCGAATCTCCACATCGTGACATTTCAAAATATGCTCAATCAAAAGGTCTTGATTCAGGTTGTAATGGGGTCAGGAGTCAAGGGAAGAGAAAGAACGGATAGGAAATTTTCAAAGGGCTTAAAGAAATGGTGAAAACATGCAATAAGATTAGAGACATTAGCAAGGAATCACACGGTTCAAGACATGAGTAGGAAAATGAAGAGGTGGCCCACTGATAATGAAGAGTTTCAACCATTATTTTGTATCTACTGAACTGAACTATCTGTATGGTACTGAAATACTTAAAGGATATAGATAAGGACTTGTATCCCTTTTGTAACTTTTGTAAAAAAAAAAAATTCATTTTTTTTTCATACTCTTTCTTCTTGAACTGTCTACCACAAGGGTCTTCCCCTACACTTGTTTTTCAAGATACCTTGAACTACAATAAAGTCTCTACAAATCAAATTATGCTTTACTTTTCTTATTAGGTTAGGGATAGAAAATGAGAGTAATGAAATAAAAGGCTCAATGGGGTTAACCTAAGGGAAATATATCATGAATCTGACTTATTTGGCAATGGTGGAAACTATGTGGCTTTATCATGTCAAGCATGTTATGCAATTCAATATGATGCTTTGAACGAAGTCAATACAAGTTCTAGTGTTTAATTCTTAATTATGAAAGTAATCCAAGTAGCAACCAAAGCAAATAAATTTGAGATCGTGCAACGAATTATTATTGACAAAAGAAATGAAAGATGGCCTAACTAAAAACTCTCAAAATCAAAGGAATAATAGGCTCAAAACTCACATATGGGTTATAATGAGTTAAATTCAATTAAACATGCTATGAGTACCAATTACTAAGTTGATTACATGTGAATTTGCATATGATGACCATGAATAAACATTAACCAAAGAATAATATTATATCTTAAATCATGTTTATAAATCACCTTAAAGTCATGCAATTAAAAACCAAATCTTATCATTGTGTTTGAAAATATCCTAAGACTTAAAACAACTATAAATTTTTTATTTTTATTTTTACTGACACTAATACCAACAAATAAAAACCAACATTATATATATTTTTGGACTAACATTTTTTTATTTTAATAAAAACAACGTTTTGTTCCCCCCACACTTAAACCTAACATTGTCCTCAATGTTAATAGATTATAGCACATGTAATGAAAGATTTAAATGCGGAAAAACAAACTACTAACAAACAAAAGCAAAAATAACGAAAAGAAAATAAAAGGATAGATAAAGCAAATATGATTGGGTTGTCTCCCAATAAGCGCTTATTTTAACGTCGTGCAGCCTGACGGTATCTGCAGTTAATCCTCAGAATAAGTGATAACATGGAGTGATACGTCTTCCACGTCATGCTCCACAAATGATTTATAATAGGGCTTAAGTCGACGATGTTTCACTTTAAACTCCTTCCTGGTTGTGACACTCTTAATCTGTATAGCACCATGGGGAAAATATTAGTAACAATAAAAGGACCAACCCATTCAGAACATAAATTACCAGTTCTAAGATATGATTGGAAAAACAAGACTTTCATTCCAATGACAAAAATATTTCCATGGATCATCTGATCATGAAAAACTATGGTGTTTTCCTTATAATTGCCTTTACTGTCATAGGACTCATCTTGAATCTTTTCGAGCTCATTCAATTGTAATGTCTTTCGCTTCTTTGTGTCATAGGGAACTCTATTGCTCTCATATCCAATGGCAGTAGTGATGGTGGTCTCAAGTTCATCCTCATTTCTGATGTCTGACAATTTCTGGGAGAAATTGTCATTCACATTAATAGAAAAATAAAGAATGATTTTTAGTAGGATATCTCGTGGCTTCAAAGATGTTGAAGCCAATCACATCACCATCTAATTCCATGGTCAGTTTCCTCGCATGCACATCAATATTTATTTTCGCAGTTTTCATGAAGAGACATCCTAAAAGAAGAGGCAAAGGTGCTGAAAATTTCGAATCTTCCATCTTAAGCACATAGAAATCTGCTAGGAATATCAAATGATTAACCTACACCAACACATCTTCCAACAAACCTCGAGGATATGCATTAGAACAGTCAGCCAATTGAATAATAACACCATCATTTTTTAACTTTTCGAGATTCATAGATCAATAAATAGAATACGGCATGACATTAATTGAAGCACCTAAGTCTAGCATTGCATTTTCAATTTTAGTATTACCGATAACACAGGGGATAGTGAAACTACCCGGATCCTTACACTTTGGCGGCAATTTCCTTTGAAGAACTGCGGAGACATTTTCACTCATCTTAACTACCTCTCCGTCTCGAAGTTGTCTCTTTGTTGTGCAAAGATCCTTCAAAATTTTTGCATACTTAGGCACTTTCTTAATAACATCAAGAAGCGAAATATTGACTTAGACTTTTCGGAAGGTTTTCAAAATTTCTTTATCCTGTTCATCTTTCCTAGATTTGGCAAACCTATCTGGAAAATGCACAAAAGGTGGAGCAAGATTAGCAGAAACTGAAGAATTGCATAGACCTTTTCACTCATCTTAACTACCTTTCCGTCTCAAAGTCGTCTCTTTGTTGTGCAAAACTCCTTCAAAATTTTTGCATACTTAGACACTTTCTTAATAGCATCAAGAAGCGGAATATTGACTTGGATTTTTCGGAAGGTTTCCAAAATTTCCTTATCCTATTCATCTTTCCTAGATTTGGCAAACCTACTTGGAAAATACACAAAAGGTGGAGCAAGATTAGCAGAAACTGAATTTGGAATGCTCACCTTCTTACCTTGGAGCTTTGGTGTTTCAAGGATGGATGGATCATCCTTCTGTAACTTGATAATCACATAATTATAACATTTTTACCTCTTATTATATTTTTGTTAATCCTTGTTTTATTTTATTTAAATTAATTATTAAATTTTTGTGTTTTTGTAGAATTTGGAGCAATAACGAAGAAAACAAAGAAAAATGCAATGAATAAATCACAGACGGTGACTTCAGAGGAAGTGGAGGTGAGAATAACCTAAGCCCATAACCTAAACTCAAAACCAAGCCCATAAACTCAAACCCAAAGATTATTCTCCCATTTATCCCAAATTCATATTTGATTTTACCTTGATTCACTCCATTTATCATCCTTTTATCTCATCTCTATTCATTTTGTTCATTATCTATAAATACAATAAAAAATGAATGTAAAAGGGAAGGAGGAGAAGGGAATCAAGCCTCAATAGCAAAAAACAAATCCTCCTTCCTTCACAAAGTGATTTTCAGAAGACCCATCTCATCACCATCCATCTCTCACTCCCTCTCTGTCCAGATAGTCTTTACCTCGCCACCGTCCAGCAGCCAACCACCGAGCACCACCATCATCCCCCATCACAGTCCTCACGCAACAAAACAGGGAGCATCTCCCTGTTTTCTCGTCACGTCCCCCTCCCTCTCCATGTTCCATCACCACCACCGGAGCACGACCCCCTGTCCACTCTTTTCCACCTTGCCTTTCTTCCTCATCTATCTCTCCCTGCTCTCTCTCTCGTTCCCATCACAGACAAGAAACCAATAGGAATGCGAGCCACCATCACCGCCACCAGAGCCACTTCCCACCGCCATCACCCACCACAAAACAAAGCTCGCAAGAGTATCGGAGCCGGTCGGAGGAAGAAAGAGCTCACAGGGAGCGAAGATGAAGCTCGCTAGGAGCGCGACTCACTGGAGATGAAGGCGTAGAGGACGTGCAATTTTTCTGGAGGGAACCAACTGTTTTTCAAAATAGTTGGTTGTTTGCAACCTGCTGATCTATTGAGTACCACCGCACCGAGGCGGCGACAAACCAAAAGGGTTGTATAATTTATTTTAATTTGTTTTACTGACTTAAATGCTTAATTGTTAATTACAATTTTATTTCAGAAATTTGATAAATTACTTTCACCTTTCATGTTCGATTAAAACTTGATATGTTTGGGAGTTAGATTCACATTTTATCAATATTCAAAGCATGTGCTAACAAATATTGAGCTTGAACTTTGATTAAGTGTGCCCTAAAAATACACTTAATGCTTGGTAAGAGTTTATTTGCTTGAGATAAATTGTTCATGTTTGACAGAAACTTGATATGATTGGAATTGGATTTTAATGATCACATCTTCGGTGAGTCCAAGAGATCCTCATCCCTAAAGCTTGTCGTTTATAATTTCAGTAATTTAGATTTAAATATATTTGCTAGCTCATTGGTGAGTCCAAGCCCCACAAATCCATCTCATCCATCTTTCCCTTTTATTTTATTTTTCCTATTTTTAATTTATTTTTAGTTTAGTTTTAAAAACACTGTAACTCCATTTTTCTGTAAATTAGTTTAGATAAATTATAAAATTCAATTGCATCCACTTTCCTCGTGGGATCGACCCGTACTTGACGTTGTCTACCAGTTAGACACCGTGCACTTGCGGTTATTACAAGTGGGTCAAATTAGCCTATTTATTTAGGCCGGTTAAACCCGCAACAAGTTTTTGGCGCCGTTGTCGAGGAAAGTAGCGGTGTAATTGAATTTAAGATTTATTTTCACTAATTAAAAAAAATTCAGAAAAAAAAAACAAATTTTTATTTTTATTTTGTTAAGTTCATTTTACACTCATTTTGTGTTATTTGTTTGATTTTGCAGATTACACGCTTCTTGAGGAAATTGGACGATCCTGCAAACATCAAGCAAATTTTAATTAAAAAAAATTATTTTGGGAGGGGAGTTTTAATTTTATTTTCACCTCGTTTTACGAGTGTGTGGTGTAATAATTTTTGTAAACTCTATTGTTTTCCATTTTTAATCACCTAAAAAAACCCTAAATTTTCCAAGTCAAAAGAAATTATAGAGAAACAATTTTAATTGTTACCCTATAATTTTTTTATTTATTTAGAAATTCGACTTCTAAGACCAAGACCAGTAATTTGATTACATATGCTTGTGTGCTGATTGAAACGGATAAAAAGAAGTCGAACATTTTTTTTAATTGTGCTAACTTTTTGTGCAGAACGGAATACGCACACTATAAGTACTTCTATCACACGCAATGTATTAGCGACCCGGGTACTTTGTGTAATTGTTTGAAATTGTGTAATTGGTTGTTTAATTTCTGTAATTGTGAATGCTAAACTTTAGTAATTCATAATAAGCAGACCCAATTTCTAAATAGAAACTGGTGGGACTTGATATCCCAACTTCATCACTCCAGATGTGTGCAACCAATAGCCAAACATAATTAAAATTAGGGGTGGGCAAAAACCGATTTAAATTCGGTTAACCGACCGAACCGATTTTTAAATTCGGTTCGGTAACCGAACTGAAATATGAGTAGAAAGAAAATAATTTAAACCGAACCGAACCGATTATAAACGGTTTGAAATCGGTTTATGATTTTGAACCGACCGATTTATAACCGAACCGACCGATTAATTAGATATATATAAATAACTAAATAACAAGTAGGTGTCAATACTTGATTAATGCAAAAAATGCACTGCAGTACACCCTGTTGCACTGAATCACCCCCTTCTCTCAAAGTTTTCAATTTTGGGCTAAAAATTGGATCTATAAAAAAAAGTTGGGCTTGTAAAAAAATTGGACATGTTTTAATGAAAGTCTTTCAAATGCTTGAGCTTGAAATTTCGACCCAACCGAACCGAACCGATCCGAAATTCGGTTCAACCGAATTCATCGGTTTACAAATAAGAAATTCGGTTTCGGTTTGGGTTTTGTGCAAACCGAAAGAAATCGGTTCGAAATCGGTTCGAAATCAGTTTGGGGCTCAAAACTGAACCGAACCGACATTGCCCACCCTTAATTAAAATCAGTTAGCAAGTTAGATAGAGCCATCTTTTAGGTACGGCGTTCATAGGACAACCAAGAGCAAGGTGAATCCAATAATTTTTCTATTGACTAAAGCTAAAAGTGACGATGGGTTTAATCATTCAATAATCTCTGAGAAGCCACTGCCACAAGGGTAATTTATCCGGTACGCCGAGTCATAAGTAAGCTATGATCCACAAGAAGAATCGGTGTAACTAACAGTTTTGGGTTAGGAACACAAGCCTCAAGTGTACATTTAACATCACATCGTTCTCACATCTATTGGCTTACAGAGCGGTAGCACAAGGAAGTACTTAATTGGACCATTGTGACCTCCTTCTCTTGTACGATAATCCGGTTTCTTTGAAACAAAACTACAGCCTATTGATTTTGAACTTTGTGGTGTAAAGTATACACTCATAGGATCATCTTGTAGCACCCATTACTCTGATATAAAAATTAGATAAGAAATAATCTGTCCCCCAAAGATAAAAAGATAATTAATCTCAAAAACACTGATTGCTTAGGGATGCATCTTTTCTTGTGCATCAATTGGTTGCTGATTGTGTTTGAGTCTATGCGTGATTTTTTTAAGGTTAGTAAACATTTCAAACCTCACTTGGTGTAGACCTATTTATGTGTCTTTTGGAACGGGATTCGAGAGCTAGACTAATTCGAAAGGATCATGTAGAGTTGTCTGAAGTCCCCATTGACCTTTTATAATCGTTCTCCTTGTCGAGTGAGACCACTAAAATGGCTGGGGAAAGAGCATTTAAGGATTATTTCTCTCCACGTTCCAATAACACCCCATCTTGCATTGTCTTATCCGAGACCACTGCAAGTAGCTTTGAGCTAAAACCATCAATTATCCACCTTTTGCCTTCCTTTTATGGTCTAGAAAAAGAGGATCTCTATCTTCATGTCAAAAAGTTTCTTGACATTTGTGCTACTCTGAAATATCCCAATTTTTCTGATGATTCAGTTCATCTTAGGTTGTTCCCCTTTTCTTTAAAAGATAGGGCGAAGTCATGGTTAAACTCCTTAGAAACCGGAACCATCGACACTTGGGATGCCCTATCAGGAAAGTTTTTGACAAAATATTTTCCTATTCATAAAACAAATGTCATTCGAAGAGATATATCTAATTTTCAACAAAAAGAGGGTAAGCATTTCCATGAATGTTGGGAAAGACTCAATGAACTCATTGCTAGGTGTCCCCATCACGGCTTTGAAAAGTGGCGCTTGGTTCAATACTTTCAAGTAGCGTTAACCCTTCAAAACTGTCGAATGATTGATGCCACTAGTGGTGGGTCATTTATGAAAATGAGATTTGAGAATTAAATTTTTTTTTAATTTTTTTAATTTTTTTAAATTAAACCTCCAGTGGGGAGGGGCAACTATGGGATGCCAGACCTTTATTATACCAAAAAAGTTTGAAATATTTCGGGGGTACATTACGACTTTACCCAAATAAGAAAAACCAATGGGACTTATCCCATACGAAACAAAAGAAAACTGTACAAATCTTGCCTAAAACAAATAGAACTCTAAGATCTTACCTAAGGTCAGGGCCACTTGAAAATGACCTTGAAACCTGAATCCGATCATCTATACCCAAGTGCACAAATTGAAACGTTCCCTACTTGTCCACAAAATCCAGGTTTCCACTTAACATCTTGAAAAACTTGCATTTACGTAATAATCAAGTTTACAACCTGGACAAAGGAGCTTGCAAAAAACAGCTTGCAATAAACTTTGCAACTTGCCGTCAATAACAAACAAACCCCTTTTGCACCTTGCAATCCAAATCATGTGAAAACAAACCAGTACCATTCTAAACATATTCGAGACAGCACCAGCATCATCTGCTGAGTCCCATCGGATTAGCGCAAACAAATCTCTGCCCAAACAGCAACAATTCTGCAAAATCAATCACTCTGTCCATCCAGAAAGAACCATTTCCAGCAAGACAGAGAACACTGTCCAGAATCAGGACGCCAGAGTATCACACTCTGTCCAGTGATACAGGTCACGCTGTCCAGAAAATCAGATTGTCCTGAGATCGCACCAAACCTATTCAACGAACACAGGCATTGCTGCTCCTGATCATATCACTGCTTTGAAATAAAACCCGCAGTCTGTCTAGTCTGTCGCCCTTTCAAAACAGAGTATCTCCCCTATTTTTCCAGATAAATTCTGCTCCATTTCATCCCCACAGATCCAAAACACTAGCCGAATTGATTTCTTGCGACCCTCAGACTGCCATAACCAAATTGTATCAAAGATAACCACGCTCATTTAACATCCGAAAGTCTAAGATATGTCTTCTTATTCTGGTCAAGAATAATTAGTGACTTTATTCTTTTAGGAAGTGATCCACACTAATAAATACGAGAACTATGCTCCCTTTGTGCCAAACTAGACAAGGCGTCCGCCACTGAATTGGTCTCTCTGAACACATGGATGCAATGCCACCCAGTATCCTTTATCATCTCCAGTATCTCCCTCCACCAATTGCTAAGGAACCAAGGTATCTTTGTTTTTTGGGAAAGCCATTGTTTAACCACCATGGAATCTGTTTGAATGACGCATGGTTGGACACCCTAGTCAACACAAAATCTCAAGCCTTCAAGCAAGGCCCTCGTTTCTGCTGAATTATTTGTTCCTTCTCCGAAAAAACATTGTCTAGCCGCCACAAAGTTACCCTCTTCATTTCTAATAACAAAACCTCCAGAAGTAGTCTTCTCCTTGGAAGATCCATCTACATTGAGCACATACTATCCCATAGGAGGAAAATTCCAATACACCGCCCGGGGAGGAATAAGTTTTACTTTTGTTTCCTGGATACCCTGAGCAATGCCCCATTAGTGTCCTTTGATTTAGGATTAAAAAATTTTGCAACACATTTAATCCAGTGATACACTCTAATGATCACATAGCTGGACGAACACTCCTTTCTATCATAAAGTTTTTTGTTTCGCTGAATCCAAAGCTCCCATAAAATAAAAAGAGGAGTGAGATGAATGAGGGTACCTGATAATGTAGATTTCATCGCCTTCCTAAACCACGCCTTTAACATGGTATATACTTCAACCGGTCTATGTACGTGGATGTCAAAAATCAAGTCGAAATGTCTCCATACTCTGCTTGCTAATTCACCCTCCAAGAAAAGATGTTTTATTGTTTCCTCCTCAGATTGAACACAACATCCACATTTAAAAGCCAACTGAAAACCAATTCTTCTAATTTCACCATCTATGGGAATAGCCTTTTTAATAATTTTCCATATGAAAACAGAAATTTTAGAAGGCAAGAGAGGGTCCCCAGGGAGTTAATTTGGTGGGTGCTTGAAAGGAAGAAAGTGTCTCAATGTTATGTCGATATCATTAAGGATATGTATGAAGGGGTTGTAACAAGTGTTCGCTCAGTAGGTGGGATGTCTAGTGAATTTCCAGTGACAGTAGGACTACATCAAGGGTCGGCGTTAAGTCCATATCTCTTTGCTTTGGTCATGGATGAGTTGACGAGACATCTGCAAGAAGATGTACCTTGGTGCATGTTATTTGCAGATGATATTGTCTTGATGGATGAGACTAGTGCAGGTTTAGGTCAGAAATTAGTTAAGTGGCAGGAGGCTTTAGAGAGTAAAGGTTTTAGAATTAGTCGTTCGAAGACGGAGTATCTAGTGTGCAACTTTGGGTGTGAACCAAGAGGGAGAAGTAATGCAATTGAGATCGAAGGTGTCGAGGTCCCGGAGTGTGAGGCTTTTCGATATCTAGGGTCTATAATTCAAAAGAATGGGGCTATTGGAGCAGATGTAGACCACAGGATTAAAGCTGGTTGGTTGAAATGGCGAATGGCGTCAGGAGTATTGTGCGATAGAAGGATGCCTGCAAGGCTAAAAGGGAAATGCTATAAGACAATTGTTCGACCAGCCATGCTATACGGTTCAGAATGTTGGGCTACTACGAGACAACATACGCATAGGATGGCAGTAGCAGAAATGCGTATGTTAAGGTGGATGTGTGGTAAGACTCGTAAGGATAAAATTAGAAATAAAAGAATTAGGAGATACTTAGGTGTAGCGCCCATCGAGGAAAAAATTAGAGAAAGACGTTTAACTTGGTTTGGTCATGTGCGGAGGAGACCAAGCACGGCGCCAATTAGAAAATGTTTAGATTGGCAAGTTAATGGAGGGTATAGACGGAGGGGAAGACCGTTGAAAACTTGGATGAAGACGGTGAATAAAGATATCATTGAGCTTGGATTAGGTGAGGAAATGTGGGAAGATCGCATTGCTTGGAGAACCAAAATTCATGTAGCCGACCCCGAAAATCTCGGGAATGGGCTTTGATGATGATGATGATGAAGAGAGGGTGCCAGATCCAATTCCAGAAATCATCAGGTGTCCCTCTGCCACCTAGAATTTTACAAACAGAGCTGATATAGAATATACCATCATTAGTGGGTATCCAAATTCTAGTGTCTCGATCGCCATCATCGCCTTTCACTATTGTCTTGTAAGCTTCTTGAGCTTGTCTTTGCATTCCCGGGAATAACATTCTGAAATTATCCCTGCACATTTGCCTTAAGGAAGGCCAAATATCATTAGTCTCCGCTTCCTCATTTCTTATAAATATTTCATCCTTAGCCCAGTGTTCTTCAAAGAAGCTGACGCTACCTCTAGTGATCCTCCAAGTGGAATTTTCCACTATAAAATTTTTATGCACCAACAACTCTTTCATAAACGGTGAGGCCCCAGCTTTAATCTCTTGTTTTCGGATTGGTACCCCTGCCTTCAAATATTTTTTTCTTAAGAACTTTGCCCATAAAGAGTTGGTGTTTATCAGATTCCAAAGGGATTTAACTCGAAAAGCTTTTATAGTATCGTCCAAACTTCTAACATTTAATCCACCTTCTTAGTAGCACTGATTTTATGCCATGCAATCCATTTCCGCTTATGTCTCCCTTCATGATCTTTCCAAAAGAATTCTTCAATCATTTTCTAAATAGAATGCAAGACCTTCATAGGGACCACTGTAGCTGCTATAGTGTAAATCGGCATAGACAATAGAACATGTCGGATCAAAGTCAATCTTCCCCAGGCGACAATAGTCGTGATTTCAAGCCTTGAATTCTATTGTGGATCTTATTTACCAAATCATCATAGTAAGAAATTCTGCATCTGCCTTGATAAATGGGAACTCCAAGGTATGTGAATGGGGACTATTTGTAAGAGAAGCATGTCCATAATTTGATCAAAATTAGTTTTTCGGCACTAACTTCCTCATCAATCATGAACGAACTTTTCTCCGTATTAATTTTCTCTCCTGATGCCCGACAGTATCTACCAATAAACTTCATACATCCTGCAATGGATTTTTTTCCTACCATTCAAGAAAACCAGTAAATCATCAGCATATAAGAGGTGAGTAATCGGGGAGGCCGTCATGGGCGCGTGATAAAATCCAATTTCCCCTCTACGAAAAGCTCGAGAGATTCCTCTACTTCGTACTTCAGCAGCAATAACAAGGAGTAAGGGGGAGAGAGGGTCACCTTGTCTAAGATCTAAAATACCCGTCATACTTGCCTTGCATCAACACCGAGAATCCACATTGAGTTACACAATTTGAGATCAGATGACATATTCAGTTATTAAAACCAAATTTACGAAGAACCACCAAGAGATATCCCCATTCAATTCTGTCATACGTCTTTTCCATATCAAGCTTGAAAATTACGTTGTTCCCAATCACTTTCTTGCCAATCTCCCTCATTAATTCTTATGCCAAGCCAATGTTTTCTGAGATAAGTCTCCCTTGGACGAAAGCCCCCTGCTCTAAAGAGATAATATTTTGGAGTATCTTACCCAACTGCAAGCAAAGGATTTTACTAAAAAATTTATAAACCACGTTGCACAGACTGATAGGTCTGAAATCAGAATAAGATACGGGCTCTTCAATTTTAGGAATAAGAGCTAAAAAATTGGAGGAGAAGCTACCTGGCATCGCTTGGTAGTCAAAAAATTCCTTTGCGGCTTTCCAAATATCCAGACCAATAATGTCCCAGCATCTATGAAAGAAACCAGCTGTAAAGCCATCCGGGCCCAGTGCACTGTCATGTGGAATGCTAAGAGCTGCTTGTCGGACTTCCTCTAAATTAGGAGACTTCATGATTGAATCACAGTCCTCCTCCCTTATCAAGAAAGGAATGCATTCCATGAGTTCTAGATCCTCTTGATATCCTCCTGCTGAAAGCAATGCTTCAAAAAAATTATTCGCTTCCAACATTATATCTCTCGGATCCGTGATTAACGTCCCTGCCCTGTCATGGATTTTTGTGATCGCTCTTCTTTTTTGCTTGGTTTTGACTGAAGCAAAGAAAAATTTAGTGCATGCATCTTCTTCTTTGAACTCCTTTTCTCCTGATTTTTGTAGCCAGTAAATTTCTCCTCTTATCAACGCCATTTTGAGTTCAGCCTGACATCTATTCAGATTAACCATATCATTTGTATCCAACCCTGCATTAAACTGAATTCCAATCTTGCAATATCATCCTCCAATCCTCAAATGGTACTGAAAATGTTGCCAAAAGTTTCTCTATTCCATATTTTCAAAGCGCCTCTAAGGCGCTTAAGTTTAATAGCCACGATATACATATCCCCAGAACCACCTACCGGAGAGTTCCAGTTTCTATCCACAAATCCCAAAAAATCATCATGAGTTAACCACATATTTTGAAATCTAAATGGGGACATACCTGCCCTCTGTGTCAAAGGCAAAGAAAGAAGCAAAGGTGCATGATCAGAGCATGCTCTAAGAAGATGATCGACCCGAGATGCTGCATAAGAGTAAGCCAGTTTGCATTACACAAAAAACAATCCAGTCGAGCCCAGGTTCTGTCGTCTCCTCTTTGGTTGTTACACCAAGTATATTTTGGTCCTTCAAACCCACAATCTGTAAGTCCGCAGCTCGAGATACTTCTAGAAAATTCTGATATTGCCAGTTGATTAGGAGGACGTCCGCTTAATTTTTCTCCGCCTTCAACAATGACATTAAAGTCGCCGCCAATGATCCAGGCTTCATTCATACCCATTGCAATGTGCTCCATGTCCTCCCATAAGTTTCGTCTCTCCTGTGCTGAACATTTTGCATATACAAAGGAAGTGTAGAAAACGATATTGGAAAAAAGGATAGTAACCTTACAATGAATCAATTGATCGGTGCGAATTAATATGTCCACTTGTGGGTTATTATCCCAGAAGAGCCATATTTTTCCGCCAACTTCTTCATTCGTTGCAAAGCAAGGTAGACTCACTTTGCATGCAATCTCCATGTGCCTTGAAGCTTGGATCATCGGCTCCGCAATGGAGCGCATCTTAACATTGTTATCTTTAACCAGCTTTTTTAATCTGCAATGAGTCGCCCATTACCAACTCCCCGTTCATTCCAGAACATAATATTATCTATCATTAGGAACACCTATGGTAGTCATGTTTCGTGTCACTCTCCGGCTCCCCCCCGCAGGTCCATTCTTTGAGCTCTTCTTTTTACCTTTCGTCCTCGCTTCGTCAGAATGATGACCTGACTCAACCATGTTATTAGAAGACGTATTTGCATACGACTCATCATCTGACAATGCATGATTTCCTGACTTGGTGCATCCTGCCTGCATCGGCAAATTTTGTGCATTAATTGTTGCTTCCTGTGCTTGAATGTTGTCGGCATGCAATCTCATTGGAAAGTAGGTTCCAGCTCCCTGCGGCTATTGTAGAAATTGAACACCCTATTTCATTGTTGAGAAAGTCCCCTGCTGTCCGAAATTATCCAGTGCATTGGCCCCCGAATCTATCGAAACAATTTTGTGTATCCCTGAAGCAGAATGCTCCAATTTGTCCCCTGTTCGGTGCGTCACATCAGCCCTGTTTGTATCCCCTGTTTCGTGTCTCTCTTCGATCAATCTGTCCGTTGTTCTGTGCTACACAGCAGCCCTATTTGTGTCCCCTGGATTTTTTGAAAGTGCTTCCTGTAAGGACAGTTGGTCTCCTGTTTCAGCAAGCTTCGACTGACCTTGTTCATTCTCTGAGCTACTTTCTACCACAAAAGGGACCATCAACAGCGGTGCCGCTTTAGCATATCCGTCTTTAGACTTTGTTTCATCACATTGCTCTCTCGGCCTTGTCATTCTGATTTCATTGGATGTGTAGCCAGACCCCTTTAAAATATCTTGTGTATTTTCAACGTCATCCTTAGTCACCATTGGGTGTTGTTCCGCCGTTTTGTGTGCTTCTTTTGTTTTTATTTTTTCTTCATTACCTTATCCAACTCCTTCCGAATGTTCTTTGGCAAGAACCCCGTATTTGTTAGAAGATATCACATTGTCGGATTCCTCTCCCCTTGTTTTCTCCTTGGTTTCTTTTTCATCTGCACTACTCACCTCTACTCCTTGCAATTTTTTGGCTCCGCTAGTTCCTATGATTCCATTATCTTTCATCACTTTTTTGGCCACCGGGACATACATTTGTTTTGGGACTTGAGGCTCTTGCGTCTCTTGCATCGGAGTTTGTCTTTACTTTGCCTTGTCTTGAAATTTAGCTTCTTTATAGGATTCTCCCACAGCTTTAGTTTGATCGCTTTTCTTTCCAATCAATTTTCTACAGTAATCCTTTTCATGCCCAATTAGGGAGCAATGGGCACAGTATTTGAATCCTGGATACTCAAGTTTTTTCCAATATCCTCCATATTTCGGACTCTCAAGCCATATCTTATGTGGGAAAGGTTTTGAGACTTCCATCTCAACACACATACGTGCCACCTTAGGACGAGCAAAGTATCTAGTACCATCATCAATCCGAAGAAAGTTACTGACGAATTCTCCAATCGCCTTCATGATTGCCGAGAGAAAAAAGGCGAAAGGAAGATTAGGGAGTTCAATCCCTAATGGAGCCAATTTCGGATCCGCCCTTAGACTAAATCCTGAATGCCAACGAAAATTTTTATATCGAACTCCCCGAATCGTAAAGGATTCCTTGGATAAAACTTTCTTGACTTCTTCTTCAGAATGTAAATAAACCATCACATGCCTAGGATCAATTAGACCCATTATGAACTCTCCGGATATCCCTAAAGATCTATGAATGGAATCTCTTATTGAGTCTAGCGAAGGCCTAAAACTGGAGAACTTCATAACGACAATATGATTTGAAACATGAGACTCACCTCGTGCAACATCCGAGTTAGATAGCCTCAAAGCCGGACTTCCGTCTTTCCTAAAGGTCGTGGAATCCGTTGGCTTGTCATCAAGGTCATCCTTCATCGCCTTTCCTAGAACCTCCACAAAAGAACGTCGAGAAGATCCATCGTCCTCCTTGCCAGCCGCAGGGGCAGCCCCCTTGGCTGGCTGTGTCGCCTCCATGAAGATCTATCCGCCTTCTCTAACGGACTAGATCTATGGATGCAGAATGAGGAGATCCCAACCCGACAAACCCAGCCAGCCCTTGATTACAAAGATCAAATCGAAGTCTAGGAAAACCAGGAAGCAATCGACCAGAATCTGTAAACCGTTCAGGCAACCAATCGCCTTGGACAATCCGTCCATCCAATCAACCAGGAATCAACAATCCAGGAACAGTCCGACCAGGAATCAAATCGTCCAGGAAAGATCGAGCAGGAACCAAATCGAGCTGTCCCAGGAAGCCCAATCATCCAAGAAACCAAATCATCGAGGAAGCAGTCCCAGGAAACCAAAATGTCCTAGAAACCAAATCGTCCAGCCACTCGTCGGCCAGAAGGACATCGGCGACGCAGGAGGCGGCCGATCGACCTAGGTATGGCGGCGACGGCTGTAGGGTTAGTGCTAATCAACGGTGGAGATGGTCTCCCAAGATCTTGGAATGGTTAAGATTGAAGGAAAAAAACTGAAATTTTTTCCAGTTTTGCCCCTGAATTCGCCTCAGAGCAGAGCTCTTTCTTAAAATTCTCAACAATAGGATTATTCAAGGTTTGAGAACTGTTTGAAGCTATTTCTGATTATTCAAGAATTCTCAACAATAGGATTATTCAAGGTTTGAGAATTCTCAAAGCATAACTCTTTCTGAATTCGCCTCAGATTTGAGAATTCTTTGAAGTTATTTCTGAAAATTCTCAACAATAGGATTATTCAAGAAAAGACTCGGATAGGCGAAAGGGTGGTTTGTATGAAGTAAGGGATACATCATCTTCCTCCTTCTTCGAGGTTGGAAGCAGTTGTAATGACAATGGAACAGAAGATTGATGCATATTTGGAAAAGTCTCAGCCATCAGTCCAAACCAATGTTCCATCCGAGGTTTGTGTTGCATGTTCAAGTTCTAGTCATTCCACATCAGACTGTCACTTGAAAAATGAGTACCCTGCTTATTTTGCTGAGCAAGTCAATGCATTCAATACCTTTAGGCAATTTGGTTATAATCCACACTCAAATTTTTACAATCCAAGTTTAGCCAAAAACCCTAATCTCTCATGGCCCCATGGTCAACATCAAGGAGGCTCAGTTGTTATCCCTCATGCTCCTCGAGCTCCAATTCCTGCTAATGGCCTCAATTCAATCAGATGTACCTCCCTCTAACACTCAGAATTTATAGGATACATTTAACAAATTTATGCATATAACAGGAACCATGCTCGAACAGAACTCTTAGGCTATCATCGAACTAAGAGCTACTTCTCAACAATAATCTCAAACCATCCAAAAGCTTGAAATGACTGTGAGTCAAATAGCAAAATCCTTTCCTAAAAGAGAAGCAGGAAGATTCCCTGGTCAACCCATTCAAAATCATAAGGGCCAATTTGAAATAGGCAGTGCATCTCAACCACGCAATGAAGATGTCAAATCTATCATCACCTTTAGGAGTGGAAAACAAGTTGACAACCAAATTAGAATTCCTAATTTGATTGATCTTGAATCCCAATCCACGCCAAAGCAAGTCACACCTCCATCTGAGAATGAGGTCGATAAAGCCTCATCTTCTCAAGAGGATCATCATCTTGACTCTCATCCCACCAAGGCATCCTATATGCCTAGAGCACCATTTCCATTGCTGTTAGTTCCGATGAAAAGAAAGGAACAAATGCCAACGATATAATGGAAATTTTTAAACAAGTTCAAATCAATATTCCATTACTCGAGGCCATTAAGCAAGTTCCCTCTTATGCCAAGTTTTTGAAGGATTTGTGTACACAAACGAAAAACTGAATGTGCACAAAAGAGCCTTCCTAACTGAGCAAGTCAGCTCCATCCTTCAACACAAAACCCCACCTAAGTACAGAGATCCTGGTTGCCTGACTATTTCATGTGTGATTGGTGATCATATGATTGGGAAGGCACTGTTAGATTTAGGGGCAAGTGTTAATCTATTGCCATATTCAGTATATGTGCAATTGGGTCTTGGTGAGTTGAAACCAACTCAAGTGACACTGCAATTGGCAGACAAATCTGTCCGAGTCCCCCGTGATGTGATAGAGGATGTGATCATTAAGGTTGACAAATTTTATTTCCCTGTGGACTTCATAGTCCTTGACACACAACCTGTTCACATTCCAGTTATTTTGGATCGTCCATTTTTGGCCACATCCAATGCTATCATTAACTGCCGAAATGGAATCATGAAATTATCATTTGGTAACATGACTGTCGAACTCAACGTATTCAATGTAAGTCAACCCCTCGAGTCTGAGGATTCCTTTGATGTTAACATGATTGAGAGTTTGGTGGAACATTCATTTCCTCGGTTTAATGATCCTTTAGAGGTTTGTTTGACTCATTTTAATTTAGACTTCGATATTAATGATTCCATCAGGGAAGTCAATGCTTTGCTTGACTCTACCTCTATAATGGAAACCAGTTATAAATGGAAGCTTAGGGTAGAACCCCTTCCACTCAGTGAGTCAAAACAAGTCCATTCCGTTGAAAAACCACCCAAGCTCGACCTAAAAGTATTACCTGACAACCTCAAGTATGCATTTTTAGGTGTTGACAATACCTTACCTGTTATTATTTCATTTGCATTGACTGAAGAATAGGAATAAAAATTGTTAGATATTTTCAAAGAACATAAAACAGCACTTGGGTGGACTATCACTGATAAAAGGAATAAGTCCAATCGTTTGCATGCATTGCATTCATATCGAAGATAATGCCAAAGTATCGCGTGAAATGCAACGTAGACTTAATACTAATCTAAAGGAAGTTGTTCGAGCCGAAGTACTCAAATTGTTGGATGTGGATATAATCTACCCAATTTTGGATAGTACTTGGGTCAGTCATGTTCAAGTTGTCCCAAAGAAGTCAGGGGTAACGGTAATCAAGAATGATAAGAATGAATTGGTACCAACCAGCATGACCATGGGGTGGCGAGTATGTATTGATTACCGTAAGTTGAACTTGGTCACAAGGAAGGATCACTTTCCTCTTTCTTTCATTGATCAGATGCTTGAAAGGTTAGCCGGACATGATTACTATTGTTTTCTTGATGGGTATTCCGGTTATAACCAAATCCCCTTTGCACCCGAGGATCAAGAGAAGACCACATTCACTTGTCCCTTTGGTACTTTCGCATATCGGAGAATGCCCTTTGGATTGTGTAACGCACCCGCTACTTTTCAGCGGTGCATGCTTAGAGTTTTTTCTTATATGGTTGAGAGGGTCCTCGAGGTGTTTATGGATGATTTCTTAGTATTTGGTGATTCATTTGATGAATGTCTACATCATTTAACTTTAGTGTTAAATAGATGTGTAGAGAAAAATCTTGTCTTAAATTGGGAGAAATGTCATTTTATGGTACAACGGGGCATTGTTCTTGGACATGTAATTTCACACAAGGGAATTGAAGTCGACAAATCCAAAATTGATTTAATTTCGAGTCTTTCGCCTCCAAAGATGGTTAAGGAAATTAGATATTTTCTAGGCCATGCTGGATTTTATCGGAGATTCATCAAAAACTTTAGCAAAATCGCTCGTCCTTTATGCAATTTACTTGCTAAGGACGCGGATTTTGTTTTTGATGAAGATTGTTTGAAAGCTTTCGAGAAGCTTAAACAATTATTGACTTCAGCTCCAATCATCCAATCTCCTAATTGGAACTTTCCCTTTGAGCTTATGTGTGATGCTTCTGAATTTGCACTCAGAGCTGTCCTAGGATAACGATTGGACAAAAAGCCACATGTCATTTATTACGCTAGTAGAACTCTACAAGACGCACAACTTAATTACTCCACCACTGAGAAAGAGTTATTAGCTGTAGTTTTTGCTCTAGACAAATTTCGGTCTTACCTTATAGGATCCAAAGTAATTATTTTTATTGATCATGTGGCATTAAAGTATATTTTCTCTAAAAAAAATGCTAAACCTCGCTTAATTCGATGGGTCCTATTGCTACAAGAGTTTGATATTGAAATTCAGGACAAGAAAGGTTCGGAAAACGTTGTAGCTGACCATTTATCTAGATTTCTGGTAGAGTCATCTAGCGAATATTTACCATTGAATGAGTCATTTCCTGATGAGCAATTATTTGCTCTCTCCCAATTACCTTGGTATGCAGATATCATGAACTATCTTGTTACAGGTAAACTTCCTTTTAAGTGGTCTAAACAAGATAGATCCAAATTTCTTGCTGAGGTTAGACATTTCTTCTGGGATGATCCATACTTGTTCAAGTATTGTCCTGATCAGGTTATCAGGAGATGTGTTCCTGAGAGTGAATTTCACAGTATCATCTCATTTTGTCATGAGCAAGCTTGTGGTGATCATTTTAGCTCTAGAAAGACAGCTGCAAAAATTTTACAGAGTGGTTTTTATTGGCTTACCCTTTTTCGAGATACTCATGCCTTTTGCACCACTTGTGATCGATGCCAACGAATGGGTTCCATTTCTCGTCGCAACATGATGCCCCTTACTAATATTCTCGTGGTTGAAATTTTTGATGTTTAGGGTATTGATTTCATGGGACCATTCCCGCCTTCGTTTGGCAATCTTTTCATCCTTGTTGCTGTGGATTATGTGTCCAAATGGGTAGAAGCGATACCATGTAAAACGAATGACCACAGGGTTGTGGTAAGATTCTTGAAAGATAATATCTTTTCTCGTTTTGGTATTTCGCGTGCCATTATAAGTGACCGTGGTTCTCATTTTTGCAATAGACTGTTCAAGCTATTAGTAAAAAAATACACCATCACTCATAAAGTTGCACCCCCTATCATCCACAAACAAGTGGGCAAGTTGAGATTTCCAATCGGGATATTAAAAACATTCTAGAGAAGACAATCAGACCAGATCGTAAAGACTAGTCTCAACGTCTGAGTGATGCTCTCTGGGCTTATAGAACAACATTTAAGACCCCAATTGGAAAGTCTCCATATAGGCTTGTTTTTGGAAAAACATGTCATTTGCCTGTGGAATTAGAACATCGTGCATATTGGGCCATCAAGACGTTCAATTTTGATATGGTCAAGGTTGGATCGCATCGTAAGCTTCAACTTAATGAGTTGGAAGAGATCTGAAATGATGCGTACCACAATGCCAAAATCTACAAAGGACGAACGAAGATATTTCATGATAAATCCATTCTTCGTAAGTCCTTTGAACCGTCTCAAAAGGTTTTTTGTTCAACTCTCGGTTACGGCTTTTTCCTGGAAAGTTGAGATCTCGGTGGTCTGGACCTTATATTGTGAAAGCAGTGTTCCCACATGGAGCTGTGGAGATCGTTAACCCTAAGGATGGCCATGTATTTAAGGTAAATGGTCAACAACTTAAGCCATTCTTAGAGTTACCTCGATGAGAAGTCGAGGTTGAAGTGATTCTATTAGAGGACCCTGTGTATTAGAAATGAGGATCTTTTGGGTTTTGTCGAGCAGATGACGTTAAACCAAGCGCTACTGGGAGGCAGCCCACCTTTTGTTGTAAGAGTGCATGCTGAGTGTGTATTTTATCTATTTCTATTAACTATACCACAATTCTTTTGTCTCTGAGCTCTCATCGGTGGATTACTTGTGAAAATTGGTAAAATTTTCACCTCGGTAATACTACTCTAACTTCCTCTCATGTACTTATTTCATTCATTTGTAAGAATTATTTTGTTAAACATTGAGGACAATTTTTGGATTAGGTTTGGGGGTAGGGTTCATGAGTCGGTGAATTTTTCCTAGTGTTTTATTTTCTTATTCTTAAAAAAAATTGTGTTTTTCTGTCAAAAAAAAAAATGGTCTTTTGTGATTATGAAAATGGATTTTAAATGTTTATGCTCAAGAAAATGCAAGCCAACTTGACATATTGGTATATTGATAAAAACTGAAAGTTTAGTATGATCCTTAAGTTAGATCTAGTTCATAAGATTTTTCAACTCGATTATCTTTGCACCATGAGCCATGTTTGCATAACTTGAAGTTGATGAGTGAAGTATATACTATAAAATCTTAGAATAATAGTGGAGACTTAACCCTGAAAGTTTTGAACCTTTCTATTTTTCCGAGGGTTATACATAAACTCTGATTTTTCTTGAGTCCGTATTATCACGTTGATGATCTCATTATTCTCATTTTTCTGATCAATTACTTTGGGAATGACATCAAAATTGAATTATTACACTAGAACTTCTTGGCTTATTCAATTGAGATGTCATAATATTGACCCGAATTTAGGAAATGATCTAGATATTTTTTTCCTTTTTTTCTTTAGACCATTAACTAGCCTTTTAACTTATCCATAACATTAACCTTTTTGTAGCCTTTTGAGCCTTAGAATAACTTTTATTTGTTAACCCATTAACCTTTACCCAACTTTTCTGGAAATGTGTATGGATGGATATACTTGGTGTAAAAAGGGCATTAAAGAGCAAAATATGAGATATTTCATAAATCCTCTATTTGAAAAAAAAATGATTCTTCAATGAGGATAAAGATGTGAGAATGAAAAAAAAAAAATGATGGTGCGCAACATTTGTTATTCTTGACAACCCTAATTGTTCGTTGAATGGGTGTATACATTCCTAGAAAATTTGTTAGAATCCTTTGACATTCCTTATTAACCATTACCCAAGCCCCGTTACAACCCAACAAAAACCTAGTTGATCTTAGGTAAAGGTTGGTTCCGTAGATGTGGAGATTTAATAACCAAGACCTATGGTGTTTGATTCAACATTCCCAAAAGTAATTGATATTCCTGTCCATGAGATCATGTTCATTCCATTTTTTGAAAAGTCCATTCTTCAAAATACTATATGTGAGATGATTGTTTTCCATTATTAATTTACTCTTTCCTCACATATAAACTAAGTGAAATACCAAATCTCTGAGTGCTTTATTGTGAGTGACATGAGAGGTTTGAAGTCAAAACAAACTTTCTACAGAGATTTAGTCATTATTTTACTTTGAAATGAAAAGTTATGTTGATAGTGCTTTTCACACACACGCACATTGAGTTGAGGATGATTATGAATTTTTTCTAACTTTTGGATAATATTAAATTATTTAGAAATTTGTTGATACACGAAAATGACACTGTTGGTTTCTTGCATATCTTGAAGTTATAAAATAAACACTGTTTGACCAAGTTTTGTTGAGTCAGTAATGTTTGTGGGTAACATTTTCTGAAAACCCTCACGAGATTGTAACTCGTCCCCTAGAGGTAATCTAGGAGTTCAAAGCCTTGTTGCATGTTTTCAAAGGTAAGTGCAATCGACGATGCCTGCGAAAGTGAGTTAGGATTTTCTTTTCGGTTTTCTTCTTTGTTTTGCTCGGGGACTAGCAAAATATAGGTTTGGAGGTATTTGATAATCACATAATTATAATATTTTTTACCTCTTATTATATTTTTGTTAATCCTTGTTTTATTTTATTTTAAATTAATTATTAAATTTTTGTGTTTTGTAGAATTTGGAGCAATAAAGAAGAAATCAAAGAAAAGGCAATGAATAAATCACAGACGGTGACTTCAGAGGAAGTGGAGGTGAGAATAGCCTAAGCCCATAACCTAAACTCAAAACCAAGCCCATAAACACAAATCCAAAGAATATTCTCCCATTTATCTCATCTCTATTCATTTTGTTCATTATCTATAAATACAATAGAAAATGAATGTGAAAGGGAAGGAGGAGAAGGAAATCAAGCCTCAATAGCCAAAAACAAATTCTCCTTCCTTCACAAAGTGATTTTCATCACACCCATCTCATCACTATCCATCTATCACTCCCTCTCTGTCCAGACCATCAGTATTCACCTCATCCACCATCACAGTCCTCGCGCAACAAAACAGGGAGCATTTCCCTGTTTTCTCGTCATGTTCCCCTCCCTCTCCCTGTTCCATCACGCCACACAGCCATCACCACCACCGGAGCACGACCCCTTGTCCTCTCTTCTCCACCACGCCTTCCTTCCTCATCCATCTCTCCCTGCTCTCTCTCTCATTCCCATCACAGACAAGAAACCAACAGCAACGCGAGCCGCCATCACTGCCACCACAACCACTTCCCACCTCCATCACCCACCACGAAACAGAGCTCGCAAGAGTACTGAAGCCAGTTGAAGGAAGAAAGAGCTCGCGAGGAGCGCGGCTCACTGGAGACGAAGGCGCAGAGGACGTGAGATTTTTCTAGCGGGAACCAACTGTTTTTCAAAATAGTTGGTTGTTTGCAACTTGCTGATCTGCTGAGTACCACCGCACCGAGGCGGCGACAAACCAAAAGGGTTGTATAATTTATTTTAATTTATTTTACTGACTTAAATACTTAATTTTTAATTACAATTTTAGTTCTGAAATTTGATAAATTACTTTCACCTTTCATGTTCGATTAAAACTTGATATGTTTGGTAGTTAGATTCACATTTTATCAATATTCAAAGCATGTGCTAACAAATATTGAGCTTGAACTTTGATTAAGTGTGCCCTAAAAAGACACTTAATGCTTGGTAAGAGTTTATTTTCTTGAGATAAATTGTTCATGTTTGACAAAAACTTGATATGATTGGAATTGGATTTTAATGATCACATCTTCGGTGTAAGCAAGGGATCCTCATCCCTATAGCTTCTCGTTTATAATTTCATTAATTTAGATTTAAATATATTTCCTAACTCATCGGTGAGTCCATGCCCCACAAAATCCATCTCATCCATCTTTCCCTTTTATTTTATTTTTCTTATTTTTTATTTATTTTTAGTTTAGTTTTAAAAACACTGTAACCCCATTTTTTTGTAAATTAGTTTAGATAAATTCTAAAATTCAATTGCATCCACTTTCCTCATGGGATCGACCTGTACTTGCCGCTGTCTATCAATTAGACACCGTGCAATTGCGGTTATTACAAGTGGGTCAAATTAGCCTGTTTATTTAGGCCGGTTAAACCCGCAACAAAATTCAACTTCCCTATTTCGACTTTGTTTTGGGACTATTGGCTCATTCTCAATTTGCCTACCACTCCTCAATGTAGTTGCTTTATCAGTTTTCGACCTGCCCTTTGGATTTGGAGTGGTACAACTTGGAAGTTTTCCTTGCTCGCGAATTTGTCCAATAATCTCAACTCTTTGTCCCATTTGTAGCTTCAAATCTGTTATATCTTTTGCTTGGTTCTGCTGAGAAATAGTTAACGATTTCATAATCTCATCATAATTAAGTGGCATATCTGAATTGTGCTGAGTTGTTCAGGTGGTCCTTGAAAGAAACCAGGGGGTGGCAGATTCGAGGCTTGTTATTGAGGTTGTTCTGAATTTCTCAATCCAAAGCTGGGATGATTTTTCCAACCTTTCATTGTAAGTGTTCGAATAAGGGTTATTCCTATAGTGATTTTGCCCCTGAAAACCTACTGCATTGACATTCTCCCAACCGTCATTCTCAATCAGTTGAGGACATTGATCAGATGGATGTCCTGACTTTGTACACACGCCACAAACTTGTGCAACTCCTAGCACATTTGGCATCCCTAGGGCCTGAGTCACAAGTGAGGTAAGATTAGCCATTTGAGCTTCCAAACTATAATTAGTACTTACCTCATTGACTTGGCGTGAAGGCTCTTCAGTTCCTTCATACTATTGGGCATTTAAGGCTCGGTTTGCAATCAAAGTCTTTGTTGCTGCAGGAGTTTTATCAACCAAAGTTTCCCCTACTGCTGCATTTAACATCTGTTGTTCAAGAGGAAGCAATCCCTCATAAAATTATTGAATCAGGAGCTCCTCCCTCATCTGATGTTGTGGACATGATGCTATGAGAGTTTTGAAGCCCTTATGGTAAGCCGGATATGATTCTCCTGGACCTTGCTGTATACCACTGATTTTCTTCCTCAACAAGATAATTTTGGAAGTTGGGAAGAATTTCTCTAGAAACACCTTCTTCATGCTATCCCAAGAATATACTATTTCAAAAGGTAGTTCATAGAGCCAATCCTTAGCCCTATCAGTCAGAGAAAAGGGGAATGCTCTCAACTTTAGGATGTTCTCATCCACATTTATTGGCGTCATACTGGAACATACAACTTCAAATTCCTTTAAATGTTTATTTGGATCCTCCATAGAAAGACCATGATACTTCAGAATATGATGAAGTAGGCTGAATTTCAGCTCGAATGACTCAGTTTTTCCCTGCGTGGCTATTGGATATTGAATGCACAAGGGTGTGGCTTGTCCAAAATGGATGTCGAAAGTTCTTTAATAGATCTATTGTCTCCCATATCAAATTCTTCAGATTCAGATTCAGAACTAGATGTTTGTGGCTCTTTTGTTTCTCTCCTTCATCTTCTAAATTTTTTTCAGGCTCTGAATCGCATTCTAATAAGTTTTCGTTGGATCACCTATTGCGCATGAACTGGTACCTGAGATAAAGATAGAAAGAAGAAAAAAATCAATAAAAAGAAAAATAAATAAATAAAAACTAATGAAGTAATTAACAATTTTGCTAATCCCCGGCAACGACGCCAAAAACTGATGCTCATAAAACTGAAAATAAATATGAAAATTACTGAAAAGATAATAAAATTAAAGATATGGCAAAGATGAGAAAATAGCTAAGGGTTTATCTCCACAACCAAACATATGCTCATAAATCAATATTCAATAATCACTTGCTAACTCGTGAGAGACAATGCTCAAGATTAACCGTGATAAGCACTGCATTAATCTTACTATTTTTTCAAGTTTGTTAAATTAAACTAAGCGTCATTTTCAAACTAAAAATAGCCTAATTATACCCCTATCACCTTAACCTTAAAAAAGAAAATTTCGTGAAATTTTGCCGTGTTTCGAGAAATCACATTCCTTGCTCTTAGCAACTCTTTTGTTATGTTTACAGGAGGTACTTGCTGTTTCTACCTCTAGTATAGCAAATAACATGCATGAAGCAGAGGAATGTATGTGCCTCTCATTGATATGAAGAACCCATTTTTCATTTTTTTTTCTTCTTCATTTTATTACTTTTGAATTAAATTATTTTATTTGAATTTGTTGTAGCGTGATACCAAGCATTTTATGCACATTGATGTTAAAAATTCTAAATGAAGATAGGTCAATGCCAATGGACCACTATTGACGCCACAACCGGCTATTATTAAAATTACATACACATTTTAAGTTTAGGATAACGGACGGCACGTACACGAGGAGGGACTAAATACCCATTTCAATTTATTTATTTTTACCTGTTTAAGTTTTACACAGGATTAAATTTAGCCACAATTTGAAATAGATATAGGTCTAAATCTTATCAGATATGGATTGGAATCTTAAATGTAGAGTTTCAGGGCTTACGTTTACAAAGCCAATAATAGATGTCGTGCCATCATTGGATATGGAAGCTCATTAAGGTGGGATAATTACGTTTGTGGCAGAAAGTTGGAAGACTTAAGTTGCATCTTCATGAATAGATATGACTACAACTACTTTTCTGTTCATTGTTAAATGAAGAAATAAATGGGGAAGGCACATGATAACTACTTCTCTGTTCATTGTTAAATGATAAGGATTTCATTATAAATTTTTTTCAATTCACATATTCCGGCATTCACCCCCCTCCACCTCACTTCCCTCGCTGGTTTCCTCGCTGATTTCCTCGACATTTAAAATAGCTCTATTAAAATATGGATGATATCATGTGCTCCTTTTGATTTCGTTGAGATAAGTATGTACATGTAGAAAAAAATAATAATAATACGGTGTCATGCCTTAATGTACCACCAATAAGTTAATCTACCTCACCACTAATTGTGTTGGTGCGGTGACAACTAATATTTATTAGATATTATGATTGTTAGATATTATCTGCTTTCATATGCAAATAATTATGTTCAACATTCATATTGCAAACTGTCATCCAAACGACTCTAATATTGAAACACATGTCAATAAATAAGTTGTTTTTAAATAAACACATGGACTGCCTAAAATGTCATCAGCCATCATTGATGCACTAGTGAGTGAATTGTCACGTGCTGACCTTTTTTTTCTTGGCTAACACGCTGCCCACTAGCGTCACACTCCCGTCGGACTAACTAGTCAAGGCACTTCAATGCTTGGCTAATGCTAAGTGATGCTACGAAAGCTTAAGTGAGGAAAATGCTGAGGCACAAGTGTTTAGGCTTTTTGAAAGAATGCTTTGTATTGCTTGAGAGAGTTGTACAAGTGTTTGATGATATGTACAAATGAATGCCAAGGCCTATTTATAGGCCCTTAAAGTCCTAGAGGCTTCTAGCCTAGAACCTTCCACAATCCTCCATCAAAGGAGTATTCTCTATGCTTCTAGAAAGTTCCCACCTCCAAAGGAACTAGAAATTACAAGGAGGCTTCTAGAAAATACTACACAAGTTTGTACAAGGGTGTTCTAGATTCATCCATGCTAGAACACTCTAGAGAAAGCAAATTTAGAATGTCCAAGAGCACTCTAGAACCTTCCGGAGGCATCTAGAGAAAGCTATGCTAGATGGCTTGTGACAGAATGCTCTCTATGTGTGCATATATTTGATAGGGCTTTTTTGTTTACTTCATCATAATTCAATTGATTTTATTATAGTTTTACATTTTGAGCAAGATTAATTTTGTAATATCGTAGGATTGAATTAATTTTAGTGTAGTTTTATATTTTGAGCAAGAGTAATTTTGTAATATCATAGGCTAAATTATCAAAATACAAAATGAAGGTTTAGTATGAAAATTGATAGTTTTGACTTCAATGTCTTTTAATAAAAAACTGTAATAAATATGATAATTAGTTATTAAAAGTCTATTTAAATTTTCTAAATCTATGTTTTTTTTACATATTAAAATATGGATGATATCATGTGCACATTTTATTTTCTTGAGATATATATATGTACGTGACCAAAAAAAAAAAGTGGTATTGATGGTACACTTAAACGTCCTCTTTTCTATACCGTACATGTGTCATGATGATCTAAAGGAATAACAGACCCAAGCATCAGCCAAACATTGATTCGGTCCAAGCGATTTCAAACCCGCACGACCAGATTACTACAGCCTGCTAAGCCCACATGTCTCACAGCCAACCCCAATATCCGTAAGACCTATTAAGGCAAATATCTCGGGGATCAGCTTCAGACATGCAAGCCAGTAACACCTTGTTTCCAACAAAGATGCAAATGCCAGAGTATACGTCGTACATGAAAACTTTCATCTATTGACAATACTCTGATTGGAAATTATCTCCCACATATCTAGGAGCACAAGTCTAATAGGGAAATTTTCCTCCACGACACGACTCCTAATTAGATAAAGGATCTCTATGAATGTCTTCTTCCCTAAACTACGCCACCGATGGTCTGATCGAACCAGGACTCTAGCACTATAAATAAGACATAAGGTTGGAAAGCTAAGGTACACTACAAATTCCCTGTTTACAACATTAAGCCTTCCTCAGATCTCTGTCAGACTTTAGCATTAGAGTGTCATCAGCCACCACTATGGTGGTCCGTGGCTCATGTGGGTTCTTCGTGTAGGTCAGCAGGTCAATGTCATGCAGGGAGCGAACATCGACCGTATCAGTTTGACACAATCCGTGGGGATGACAAAATTCCTAACCAATCACTAGCATCATCTCTCTTCAAAATTCAAGAAGATGATGACCACCAGATCACGCAACAATTGAGAGCATGGGGACACATCAAACGCTCAGGAGGGCGTTATACCACCGCTTCCAGTGGTGCTTATAACACAGGGACAATAGATTTACACCCCCGCACCAACAGTGACAACGGACCCTAGGATGGATCTGTGATCATCTTATATGTAGTGAATCCTACTAACAACGAAGATGCTCATATCCATGAAGCAGAAGCTTGACGAGACACTAAGAATGTACATCATGCGCTTCAGTAACAATTTGATTTTCGTCAACGTTTGTAACAACGCAACAACCGTCTCAGCCTTCATAGACGGTCTGAGGAACGACAAGTTTTATAACTTCCCAACTCTAGACCCACTAGCGAATATGGCGGACCTGGTGAAAGAAGAACATAGTTATATCGCCCTAGAGAATGAACGAACTAACAGGAAGAAGGCCGAGTCCGAGGAGAAATTGTCCGACGAAAGGGTAAGGGACAAATCGGCAAGCACGGTACACGTACTCCATGGGGCACATTTCGAGTCCAAACAATCAAACAGGTCTAGAAAAATAACTCTCAGAGAGATGAGGATCCAAGCGATACGTGGAGATCGACGGTCGTCACGCGCCAGAACCATGATTCTCTTATGTCACTAGCCTATACAAACGAAGACCTCCGAGGCATCCAGCTTCCGCATAATGACGCTCTAGTAATAACAATCTCCCTAGCGAGCTGGGAAGTTAGGAGATCCTTGGTGGACACAGGAAGCTCAATGAACATTCTATTCCTCCACACGTTCTACAACATGCAGCTAAAGAAAGAAGTCCTAATGCCTGATAGTCGTCCAATGATTGATTTTAGTTGCGAAAAATGCTTCTCGGTGGGAAAGATATAGCTAACGGTAGTCATGGGAGAGCCACCAGTTCAGAAAGTTCTGTTTCAAGAGTTCATAGTGATCGACACACCATCCACCTATAACACTGTTCTGGGGAGGCCCTGACTACACAAATTGGGAGAAATAATTTCCACTCTACACCAATGTATCAAGTACCCAGTCAACCAAATAGTCGGTACCATACAAGATGACCAAGCAAGTGCTAGGGACCGCTAGTACATAACCCCACAACAGTTAGGTAACTTTCAATCAACGACTAGTCTCGCGGCCAAGATGTCTCTTAATCTTTCCTGAAAAGTCGAGATAGAACAACAAATCCCAGACGACAAAGCTCCAGCGAGCCCTCGGGGCAGACCCAACACCGATCAACCGGAAGAAGAAATTGTCATGGTTTACCTCGACAACCCTCTCAATAATAGGGCCATTCAAGTAGGTTCCTGCTTGAGCGGAGAATTGGCGGAACAGTTGACTGAGCTACTACAACGGAACCAGGACGTCTTCGCCTGGAACATGCGAGACATGGTGGGAATCGACTCGTCAGTTATCACTCATTGCCTAGTGGTGGACCCCGCAAGGAAAAACATATGGCTGGAGAATAGGTACAACGGTTACTCAACGCGGACATGATCAAAGAAGCATGATACCCGGGCTGATTGGAAAACAGCGTATTGGTGAGGAAGAAAATGATAAAGTTGAGAGTCTGCATAGACTACACGGACTTGAACAAGGCTTGCCTGAAGGACAACTTCCCACTTCCCCGCAACGGCCATATCGTGGACGCCACATCTGGACACAACCTCTTAAGCTTCATGGACGCCTACTCAGAGCAAAGAGAATAAAAAGGGGCATCTCTTTGGTCCGGCCACAAAGGTTGTAGCGATTGTGTCATCGTTACATCAATCGATCATTGTCAATTCATTGGAAAAATGGGTGACATATTTTCGTATTGTCTCTTCAGGCTTCTGCCTTATATGCAGGAGTAAGTGTGGCCCTTTCCTCATCCGCTGCCTCCCGATAAATTTGGTGATAAAAGCAGTGGCTAAAGCTTGGATGAAATCTATCGACCTCGGTGTTAGGCTGTTGAACCAATTCATTATTGTGGATGTGAGGCTAATCGGGTATGTCATGATCGACTCCATAGTTTCCTTTAGGGCCATCATGTGGTGGAAATGTCTCAAGTGATCAGTTGGGTCGGAAGTACCATCATATGCTTCAAACTTTGGCGGAGTGAGTTTTTTCAGCATTGTCATTTTCATGAGGGCATAAGAGAATGACGACTTTGCTAACTCGTATACTATGTTGGGATTCATGACTCATATCCTGAACGGGATTTCGGTAAGCATCCTGTCACACAGTGGCTTCTTGCCTCGAGGGAGTTCATTGCTTTCAAAGTTTTCTTGTTGGGGTTTCGCTGAGACTTCGTCACTTCCTTGAGTTCGATTGTCGGAGTTTTATTGTGGAGGTTCCCGAACAGCATCATCTGGCTGAATGCGCTCCTGGGTGATCTTCTCCAGCATCTTTATTATGTGACTCATCTGCGCCATTAGTAGGTATCTGAGGCAATTTCACAGGATGTTTGGGCTATTGCATGCTGTGGATCCGCAATTTCGGGTGCTATTGGTCTGATGATCCGGGTTGCTACTGGTCCGATGATCCGGTTTGCTTCTTCTTCGTAAGCTGTAAGTGATGCATGGTTGTAAGTAGGAGAGTTATCGTGATCATTACTGGGTTGAGGATTTGCAGACTGCATTATTTGCTCTGATGGTTTGTTGATTTTTTATCAGGTTATGGTGAGCTTTGTCACTGTGTATTTTGTTTTTAGAAAGGAAACTCATTGTTCCCTATGGACTGCGCTAAATGATGCGTCAAAAATCGTCATCCTGTGAGTTTGACCTGCAAAACAATTGTTATATTGCCAAGGATCACATTTTTGGTGGCCGAAGGCACTCTGATGTTTAAGTCAAGAAGGAGGTAAATTTGGACGAAACTCAGTTAAAGTTGCATACCTGTGTCAAATTTTATCTTTACCTTTTATAATGGCCGCGGTTAATTCTCTGCGTGACTTAAGAAGATGTTTCTTCTAACAGTCTCTTCCTTAATGGAGATGCCTTCGTGGAGGTGTAACTCCTTCTAGAACACTTTTTTGGTGTAACGTTCATCTTATTTGTGAGAGAACTCGTGTTGGACCTGGATTTGGGCTCTGATTCGTTCGGCTCTGGATTCGAGCATTGTTTATGTCTCCTCATTGGTGGGCCTTTACTGAGCCTCTGTAATTGACTTTATTCTTCCTGGGGTTTATGAGCTGGCCCAATAAGTTGGACGTTATATCCTCGTGACGATCTTTATGCCACGTGTACGACCGTGATGACCGATCTATTTTGATGTATCTTCAAGTTGCATGTAAAAGGGATTGGTAGATGGGAATATGTCAGGTAAGCTCTTTCATGCTTTCTTTCAATCAGTTGTTCCTCAAGAGTTAGTCCGAAGCATTTACCAAGAGACTAAGAAAATTTATCGATAACATGTTTATAATCATGTGAACAAACAATAGGTGGATTTTTTTTTCAAGGGGGTGACACTTTATGTACACTACACTTGCATAGCTGCGCCAAAAAAAAAAATTTGTTTAAATCATGAAATTTTAAAGGGGCATTGGGCTTCAAGTGCTTAAAATCGATTTTCTCATATCAATTATCACCAAGTTTGGTTTATGTGCAGTTCAAGACCCTAAATGTACAAGACTGAACTGAGTCTTAATTCATTTGATCCCCGTTCAAACTTTGATCAATTGTGTGGATGAATACCATAAATAAGGTGTAAAAGTTTCAGCATGTGCTCCTTGAGATGCACTTCAAAACTCATCTAGTTACACGCGAATTATGCTTTTTCTGGGAAAAGTAAATCAAACCTAGCTATTATGATAGTAATATCGTTTATTTGTAGATACTGGAATTCAGATACGCTCCCTCCTTCCCTCCCTCCCCTGTTTCGTAGACAAGCTAATCAATAAAATGATTGAATATCTATTTTACAAAATAGGACGGTATTTTGTAAGTGACAAAAGTGTCCCTTTTTTTAAGAAAAAATCAGGCAGTAGCTAGAAGAAGTTTCAAATTTTTTATTACATATCCGTTGCAATCGGTATTGGGGTGTTTTTGCTTGAGCTGTATGAGATGAAAGTCTCATATACGGTTCTCAGAGGGGGAGTTCCCTTGGTTTATCTGTCTCAATAAAGTATATGATTGGTTCGAAAAACATCTCAAAATTCAGGCGATTGCAGATGATATAAATAGTAAATATGCTATTCCATATGTCCACATGTCAACATATTTTATCGTCCAAGGAAATGGATAAGGCAATGGAAAAAAGAGAAGAAAATGATGTAACTGATGGACAAAGTGGAAGAAAAAACCCATTAGTTCTTATAGATTTGAATTTCGAGCTTTATGTTCAAAGGGTAATGTAGTTTTTATGAAGACGTGTTGCAGGGAATGTCTTCTTCATCCTAAAGCAATGCTTAGGCGAAAGGTGACAAAGTTACCTTAATTTCAATGTCAAATTAGTCTTTCCTTCCTTTTTAATATTTTAAATCCTGGGAGTTATATCCATGTTTTGTGTACAACTTAAAAGCAACATGGTAAAATACAATTTAGTATGATTCCTCTGTTCTTCTCAATTTGTGGCTTTGTTTCTTGACTGATCTATGTTTGTTTCCCTTTATACAGGCTGATAGTCGTGGAATTTATAATCTCACTTAGTTTAACTACATGCTATTTATTGAGCATCTTGGTCGTTGGAGACGGTTATGCTGAGGTAAGGATACTTTATTTATTTTGTATAATAGATGAAGTATAAATTTGAGTCGTTCGATGAGATTTGAGATGATTTATCTCCCACCAGGTTATAGCAGCTACTCAAACTCTAGGAGAACAACTAAAATATGGTACATGGGAATGTCGATGTCATTAGAAAGCTCCACTCTCTTTGGGGTATTTTTTTTTCTTTTCACAATTCTACGTAGAGCTTTTGATTGGTTGTCATGTAAGCCATCACATTGTTGTATCAAACCATCAAAACAGTGTATGTTATACGATATGTTTTTATGTTGGAAAGATTTGTGTTTCTTATGCTTGGAAGGGAAATGATCATATGTACGATAGGTTCTCTATGATGACCACCGGGTCTGAAAGACTCTTCGATGTATCATTGCAGCTCAGCTCAACCTGACTGAGCAATACCTAAACCTTATCTTAAGCTGGAAAATCCAACCATATCATCTTAGAAATGAAATTAGTGAGAAATTCTTCTTTAGGCCCAGTTCGTTTAGATAAAGCAGTTTCACACTGAGAGCACTCAACTCTTTGATCTTTCATTAGGGTTAGCTTGAAGACACCTTATTACGTGCTTTTACATGACCCCATGTTGCAAGACATGTACATGTACATGAATGGTTGAATGGGTGTGCACATTGAATTTCTTTCCAGTATGTGTTTATTCTGAGTTCTTTTGATAAGTGTTTATTCTGATTTCTTTTGATGGGCCAATTTCACTTACTACTACTAATGCTTTGACTGAAGTTGAATTTATATCATAGTTGCTGGCATTTCAATCCTCGAGTAAAATTATTTGATGGGTTTTTTTTTTTTTTTTTTTTTTTTTTTTTTTTTTTTAATGTGTAATGACGTTTGTTTTAGATGGAACCATACATTGATTTTCTATTTGCTAATTTTCTTACTCAAATCACAATTACATTCACAAATTTTTCCTCAACAGTCGAAGCTTATAATCCAACTCTCTCTCACACTCACAACCAACTCTCACATACTCGAATAACCAACTCTTTCTCACACTCACAACGAACGCTCAATCATTCTCTCTTCGATTTTTCACAGGTTAATTATATCAAATCCCCGTAGGCATGTCAGGAAAATTTTTAACATAGTAAAAACCCTGAGAAGCATGATAAAAAAGATAAGTTGCGATGAAACTAGTTAACACCGTACGGTAGTGCCAATGGCACGGGGAATATCATAGTTATATATACAAAAAAATATATTGTTTTGGGTGAGAGATAAAAAACGACTGAGATTTAACCAAATATATGAATCTAACGGACCACGTAGAACTTAAAGCACCAAGAGTGGATGGGTTCGATTCCCATACCCAACATTTTTTTATATTTATTTATTTTTCTTCAATTGCTGATGGTGGTGATTAGGCATGTAAGTATGAAGGATGAAAATTTAAAGGTGATCATGCTTTGGCAAATTTTAGTTATTATTATATATTATTTTATATACAAAACATGATGGTGTTTGGGTGAGAGATAAAAGATGATTGAGATTTAACCAAATATATGAATATAACGGATCACATGGAGCTAAAAGCACCAAGAGGGCATGAGTTCGATTCTGATACCCAATATTTTTTATATATTTATTTCTTTTTCTACAATTATTGATGATGTTGGTGTTGAAAACTCAAGGGTGATCATATTTTGATAAGTTTTAAACTTTTATCTTGCCAATGACACGAGGAATACCCTACTCTATAATACAAATTAGGATGGTGTTTGGAGTTGGAGATAAAAAACTGCTTAGATTTACCCAAATATAATAATCTAATGGATCGTATAGAACTGTAAGCAAAAAAAAAAGAAAAAAATATATAGAACTTTAAGCACCAAGAATGCATGGGTTCGATTCTCATACCCAACATTTTTATATTTATTTATGTATTTATTTTTCTTCAATTGTTGATGATGGTGGTGTTGAAAACTCAAAGGTGATCATATTTTGACAAGTTTTAAATTTTTATCGAGTACAGGGAATACCCTAGTCTATAATATAAATTAGGATGGTGTTTGGGGTTCAAGATAAAAACGGTTGAGATTTACCCAAATATAAGAATATAACGGATTGTATAAAACTTTAAGCACCAAGAGTGCATGGGTTTGATTCTCATACCCAACATTAATTTTGATATTTATTTATCTTAGTATTTAAAATAGAATAACCTTTTTATCGTGCCAACGACACGAGGAATACCCTAGTTTATATTACAAATCAGGATGGTGTTTGAAGTTGGAGATAAAAAATGGTTGGAATTTATCGAAATATAAGAATCTAATGGATCACAAATAACTTAAAGCACCAAGAACGCATGGGTTCAATTCTCATACCCAACATTTGATATTTATTTTTCTTGATATTTAAAATAGACTAACAATTATTTATGTTAAACTTTAACGTGCCAATAGCACGGAAAATACCCTAATCTATGTATAAAACAAGGAGGAGGAGGGAACTAAATTTCAAAACTTTTGGACAATTAATTGCAACATGCAAATGCATTAAGATATTAGAGCGTTACACATATAGTACAGATACAAACAAACAAATTAAGTTGACTAGTCCTCGAACGCACACATGTGTACACACAATAGAAAGATAGAAAATTAGGTCAATTCAATAATAAATGACTAAATACTAATAGCAATTGGAAAAAAAAAATGAAAATATTGCATTAGAAATTTTTTTTATAAACAATAGTCACATGTGTGCTCATTACACGCATGCAATTTTTTATATAGTTGGTTAGGAAAGTTTAAATTAGAGAGTTATTGTGTGTACTAGATTATTTGGCTTGATTATATCAATACTTTGAGATTTTATTGCACCAACCTAAAATATATAACACGGACTTATCATTTTTTTTAATAAAAATCATTTGATGGTGAAATTTTCTAATTTAAGAACATTAATTGACTCTTGAATAAAAGAACAAAATTATTAATTATCTATTAAATTAAAATTCAGTCACATATTTGTTAAAGTTCAATTTATTCATCAAAGGGGGTGGCCAAAACCAAAATTATTAAACAAATATTAATAATTTGGTAGGAAAAATGTGTTTGAAACCTTATGTCTATATTCTCAGTGTGTTAATATTTATCCTATACTGCAGGCAGCCAGCATCTTATACATTTAATAGGTTGACCATAACATTCCTAAACACAACTTCATTCACTTGGTTGACCCTGAAGAGGTGTTGCAAATAAGGAAAAAATATTACACAAGCTTAATATGGGGAAAGTCTAGATAATGTTTCATATTAGGCTAGGACATATTTTATATTTTAGAAATTATTTATTTGAGTAATTTTTGGATATTAAGAATGGTAGTAGTTTTAAAGTGGCCAGAAGTAGTATTTTGAGCAATTTATGATATTTTGTTTAGTACTTTTAGGTGGTAGTATCAAAATATGATTATTAAAAAATATTTTAGTTAATTTCTAAGTGTTAACAAGTCTTTAAAACCCCAAATTCTAAAGAGCTAGGTGAGGCGCGCCAGGCCAGACTCTCTACCATCCATCATCCTATAAATGCTCATATTCCCCCATCTCTAGGATGATAAAGGGTAGAGAGCCTGACCTAGCGCTGGCTCCCTAGACTTTTTCCTTTAAAAATGTGCCTTTGTGTAATTCCAAAACTTTCGAGTTTATTTGAATAAAATTATCTTGGAATTTTTTTTTCCTATGTATGAGATTCTTGTGTAAAGTCAAACGAGTAGGATGCCTTTCGAAGTTCAAGTAATTTCTTAGAGAAATTTAATTGTTTCAAAAAGAAAGTTTGTTAAATTGCAAGCAATGTGACCAAGGCGTTCAATTGGTTCAATCGAAGGTTATTGTTGCTTCCACTTTGCCCTACATCAAGCGGGCACTAAAAACACAGAATAGATTGGAGGAGTGGGTGTAAAACATAACTCCCTATTTTTCTTCTATTATACTTGTAATGTAAATTAAAAGACAAGAACGAAGTTACCAAATGTTCTTGAGTTGAGTCGTGGACTAGGTCGCTCTCTTTAAGACGTTTCGTGGCTCTGTCCAAAAGTGTGCAAGCAGTCTGCAAGCCCCGCCGTCCCCAGGATAAAACATCCCAGAATTCTTATCTATCTCATTCAAACAAATGCACTGTTGATGAACGGAATACTATCCACCCTTAATCTCTGTTTTGCTCGGAATCACCAATACAGTGTATAAAATTCAAACGAAAAAACTCAGAATATGTGGTAGAAGATCTGTGAAATACGAAGAGAAAGAGTTCCTTTCAAACAGAACTGTCGAAATCTCTTTGAAAGAGTTTCATATGAGCAAAACTGCAGAACATAGAATCTTCTCTTATTGAAATACTAAAATGAAAATGCTTTTGTTTTTGTTTCTTGTATATAAACCTCTAAGTTTGTGTTTTTATTTATAGGGAGAAAAACGCATCTGTTGAGATAAAAAATCTCGGCTGTTGCGGCACAATGAATGGAAAAAACGTAAAATGACAGAATCAGACCTCTGACTCAGTCTCCCTTCTCTGCAGCAATTTAAAAAAATATTTTCATTTAAATAAATTTTCAGTAAAAAGAATGGGTTTATCTCTAAATGACCCGACCCGGCCGGTCGGACGGCGGCGGCGGTGCGCACAGGTTCTATCTCTCCCCTCCTCACAAAAGTGTGGTACCCCAAGGGGTCCAAACCCAAGTCCAAACACTCTCCTTATAAACTCCTCCACAATGAGTTGTATAGAAGATGTGGGACTAAAAGATAGAGAGAGATCCAGAGATCAAAACCAGGTTCAAACCCATTTTCTTTTATTTTTAAAAAACCATATTTTCAACAATCCCCCACTTGGATTTTTAAAACAATTTTCATCGAGCAATCTAAAAAATATAAGATTGTGCATAAACAAAAGTGTCTTTCGACTTGAACTCTTGCGTAGTGTTCATGCTCTAGATTATACTAGAGTAACTTGTAGTTTTAAACTCTATCTCTAACAGACATTACACGCACAACCTTACCAAGGTGAAGTATAAATAGCCTGTGCCTTACGACCATGACGTATATCCCAGTATAGTGAAGGCTCTAGGAATTTTGCCCACAAATTCCATAGGAAGTGGCCAAACTTCCACAATCACTTAGGTGAGTCTATCAAGAGTACTCCTGTAGCTAGGAACTCCACTCCACATAGAGTATAGATCTCATTAAGAGTTTTTAACTCATCCTACTATCGCTTCAGGAACTCATGCTTTATTCTAGGAATGAAATTGCTATTCTGTCAGCATGATTCACTTCATATCATTCACGATTTGTTATTACCCATTGAACCTATTTCTTGGGATCTCCAGTCTATAGGTTGGGTTACCGTCATGAATAACTCATCAATCTAAGGGCATTAGTCCCATTCCTTTTGAGTTTTTGAAAACATTCTCTCTAGCTAATCCTTTCGTTAAAGGATCAACCAAATTATCATCAGTTCGTACATGATCCACTCTCACAGCACCAGTAGACAGAAAATCTCTAACTGTACAGTGCTTACGACGTATATGTCGTCTCTTGCCGTTATAATAACGATTCTGTATTTTTGCAATAGCCGTTGTACTATCGCAATGGATCAAGACAGCTGGAATCGGTCTTTCCCATAAAGGGATCTCAGCTAGCAAGTTTCTTAGCCAACCTGCTTCTTCACTAGCAGTGGCTAGTGCTATCATCTCTTACTCCATCGTGGACTTTGTCAGAATGGTTTGTTTCTTTGATTTCCAAGAAACAGTTCCACCAGCTATACTGAAAATACAGCCACTGGTGGCTTTGGAGTCATCTGAGAGGGTGTTCCAATCAACATCGCTATATCCTTCAAGGATAGCGAAAAACTTTTGATAATATAATCCGAGGTTCTTAGTCCTCTTCAGGTACCTCATGACCCATTCAATTGTATACCAATGTTGTATACTAGGTCTATTAGTAAATCTGCATAGTAATCCCACGTCGTAAGCTATGTCGGGTCTAGTGCAATCGGTAACATACCTAAGACTACCAATGATGCTCGCATACTCAGATTGTCTAACACTGTTACCGGTGTTCTTGAACAATTTTACACTAAGATCATAAGGAGTACATGCAGGTTTACAGTCAGAGTAATTATATTTATTTAGGATCTTCTCTATATAGTGTGATTGATCCAAAGAAATTCCCTTTTCAGACCTAGTAATCTTGATACCAGGGATTACACTTGCTTCTCTAAGGTCTTTCATATCAAAGTTCGTACACAATAAAACTTTCACTTTATTCACGGCATGGATATTAGAACCAAAGATAAGCAAATCATCCACATATAGACATATAATAGTGCAAATTCCATTTTCAGATTTATAATAAATGTATTTGTCACTTTCGTTCACTTTAAAGTCATGTGCGATAACAAGATTATCAAATTTTTCATGCCATTGTTTTGGAGCTTGTTTCAAACCGTAGAGTGATTTATCAAGTTTGCAAACTTTATGTTCTTGCCTTGGAATAACAAAACCTTCAGGTTGGTCTATGTAAATTTCTTCTTCCAAATCGTCATTAAGAAACACAGTCTTAACGTCCATTTGGTGCAATACTAGATTATGTATTGCAGCAAGAGAAGCTAACTCTCGAATAGGTGTAATCCTGGTAACAGGAGAATATGTGTCAAAGAAGTCAACATTTTCTCTCTGTCTAAACCCTTTGGCTACAAGACGAGCCTTAAACTTTTCAACATTACCATCGGATTTCAATTTCTTCTTAAATACCCATTTACATCCTATTGTCTTGCTGCCTGGTGGCAAATCAACTAAATGTCAGGTTCTATTAGACTCAAGAGAGTCCATTTCATCATCAATAGTCTCTTCCTAAAAATTGGCATCTATAGAGGATAAGGCTTCTTGAAAGCTAAGGAGATCCTCCTCGACTGTAAAGACATAGTAATCGGGGTCATAGTTTTTAGAAGTTCGTTTCCGTTTACTTCTCCTAGGCTCAGAATCTGTGCCAAAGCAGATGACACCTAACGATCAAAATTGACTCATTTATTCTAGACCCCAAGGTCATTTATAAACTAAATGTTAACAAGGAAGAAGTAACAACACCAAAAAAAAATCCCATGGGCTCTGGA
>QNQO01010568.1:0-29777 GCA_003290165.1 Berberis thunbergii
AAGCAATGGATCCAAAACTGATTTGAGTATTAATCACTTCCCAACTGAATCAGCCAAAAGCAATAAATTTTCAGTAAAGTCAATAGTACTTTGCCCATGTGTCGTGTAGAGATTTAAAGAACAATACTCAATATGCAGCAAAGAATAACCGGCTCTGAAGCAATGGATCCAAAATTGATTTTGTTGTGACTGACTGAGGAAGCGGATAGACACCAACAATTACACTCAAGTATTACAAGGATTTAATTAATTAAATAAAGTAAATGACAATTAAAGTAATTAGAGAAAATTAAGAACATACCACAAAAGACACAAAGTTTACGTGATTTGGCGAATTGCGCCTACGTTCACGGTGAGGTGATTCCACTATATTCAAGAACAAGGTACAAGAAGATGACAATTCTCACACAATCTCTTAACAAATGATGAAACAATTCCAGCAATTATCTTTATCTATTCCATGTTCTGCCGTAGTTTTTCTACATATAAAAAACATCTACAGTTCCTAGTATATATAGCGTCTTGTTTCCTGTTATACAACAATTCTTTCACAACAGTTTCTTGTTTCACAGTTGTTGTTTCTTGAATCTGCTCCTGTTCAAAAAACAGTTTCCTGTTTCACAATTCTCCACCTCGGCGAATTTTTTTTAAGGAAAATGAGTCGAAACAAGGCAAAAGAATAAACTAATCAACACTCTACCATAACTTTGTCACCTAACGAAATCGCATCAAAGGGCAACGCTCCAAAGGGCCCTCAATCAACATGAATCAATGTGGAGTAAGTCCAAACAATGTTGGAACTTAACTCCAGAAACAACCTTTGTCAACATATCAGCAGAGTTGTCTTTTGTGTGTACTTTCACCAAAGACACATCACCATCCTCAATTACATCTCGAACAAAGTGATACGGACGTCAATATGCTTAGTCCTTGCGTGATGAACCTGATTTTTAGCCAGGTGGATGACACTCTGACTGTCACAGAGAACTTCAACACTATCTTGTTCCACACCCAAGTCATTTACAAGACCTTGAAGCCACAATGCTTCTTTTACACATTCTGTCAATGCCATATACTCTGCCTCTATAGTAGAGAAAGCCACTGTATCCTGAAGCATAGATCTTGGTTTTCTGGTCCAACATATTCTCTTCCCATCTCTCTTAGTTGATTATGCATTACAAGGTAGCATCTGCATTTAAAATCCTGGTCATTGTCACTTCGAGTCAAGGTTCACATAGTTGTGCCCAGCCCAAGCTCAGGTGGTCAGCTTGGCCTAAGCCTTGCAAAACATTGGATTGTGCTAACCTAATCAGGCTAAAGAAAGGCTTAGACAATCTAATATAGGGGACACGACACGACTTATTGCCACCCCAATTCTAATATTTGTATGATCTCACAAAAATAATTGTAACATATAATAACATAATAAATGCAATGAGAATTATAAAATAAAATTACCAATTATTGGAGACCCAACCAGAGATCCCTCCAACCCTCTCAAACTCCTTTTTCCAATGTTGATGAGGAGCTTGGAGAGTCTGTGTATGATGATGAGGAAGATGGAGATGTGTTGTATGGAGATGGCCATGAGACTCTGATCGTTCCTAAGAGTCTACTGACTCCCAAGGGTGCTTCAGGAGTTGGGATTGGAAACTTTGAAGAAGTTGGTCCATTGGATACTGATTTGAAAGGCCAGAAATTCAACTTGGTTGCAAAAAGCTGATCTCTTGTTTGTGGATAATCCAGTAGGGACAAGGTTCAATAATGTGGAGGTTGAGAACGCATATCTTTTTATCCAAAATATCAAGCATGAGGAGTTTGACCTTGAATCCAAGTGTTACAAATGCAAAAGTGAAATGTTAAAGAAGCAGCATAACCGCCTTGGGAGAGCTTTCCATTGCCCTTCACAAGAATTATACTCGCAAGATTCTCATTTTTTCCTTGAGTTGGTTCAGAATGCAGATGATAATCGCTACCCGGAGAATGTGGAGCCCACTCTGGTTTTCATTCTTCATTCTATTGGAATTGTTGTTTTAAATAACGAGCAAGTGTTTACTGCTCAAAATATTAAAGCACTCTGTGACGTAGGAAATTCAACCAAGAAAGAGTCCCGTGCTGGATATATAGGGCAGAAAGGCATTGGTTTCAAATCAATATTTCGAGTGACGGATGCTCCAGAGATTCACTCTAATGGGTTTCATGTCAAGTTTGATATAAGTGATGGTCAGATTGGTTTTGTTTTGCCTACTGCGATTGCTCCTTGTAATATTGACTCATTCACAATACTAATACCCCCCGAAGTAAATCAAAGTGATACCTGTTGGAACACATGCATCATGCTTCCATTCAAGTCAGAGCTAAGAAAAGGTGCGGGTATGAGCACTATCATATCTATGTTTTCAGATCTACATCCATCATTATTGTTATTCCTTCACCGACTTCGCTGTATAAAACTTAAGAATATGTTGAATGACACATCAATTGTGATGAGAAAAGAAACTATAGGGAATGACATTATTGAGGTGGGATGGAAAGGGCAATCAAATGTTGTGTTTGCATCTCTTTCAAGCGACTTCATGAAGCCAAGACTTAACGAGGTTGATGACATCAAGGAATTGATTATTATAGTAAAGGAGTATGTGTTGGGTTTGCAGATGGAGCTCAAGAGTAGGGAAATGAAAGACAATCCCGTACGTCAGCAAGAGCTAGCAGAGTTTTCTGACCTGGTGCCAGAAGATCTTCCTCCTGGGCTATCGCCAGAGGATTCCGATGAAACTGTTGTGAACTTGAGGACGAGTTCTTTCCAACCCGGGTGACCGATGCAGGAGGATTTCTAGGGTTCCTAATTTGTTCTCAAAGTTATTTACTAAATAACTTTTTCGTAATCTTTCAATTTAATTAGAGTATTTTAAGTTTCCTTTTAGGATTAAACTTTATCTTTTCTTTTAGGAATAAACTGTTTGTTATTTTAGTATTTGATTCTATTTTTTTTTTTAGGAATAAACAATTTCCTTTTAAGATTGTGTTTTACATTTTCTTTTAGGAATAAACTGTTTGTTATTTTAGTATTTGATTATAATTTTTCTTTTAGGATTAGGCTGCTTATTATTCATGTTCACATTGTACACCATCAAATCAAGAGAATTGAAATGAAAGGAAAATACCATTTTTCCTGCCATTCGAGTGTAACAGCTAATGATCAGTAGATACTTATTCTTAGTTTTTAATCCCAGAGTAAAACATATTCTCCCTTCAAATTTATTATTAAAAAAATGATCGTTGACCCTTATTTATTTGTGTCCGAAGGCTGCATCGTTAACCCCATAAGGTTAATCAATAAAACCATCGTCAACAAGCCTTTGCCTTCCCTTTTCTTAGTAATAAAGAATGTAGAAATAATTATAGACTTTTATCACATAATTGGCAGAACACTCATTTCTTCATAAAGTTTCTTATTCCTTTGAAATTAAATTTCCCATAAAATAAAAAGGGGGGTGAGATGTGTAAGAATACTTGAGTGAGTCAAATGATTCGCCCTTCTAAACCAAACAGTGAGCATAGTGTAAACTTCAACCGGTCTATGAACGTGAATGTCAAAAACCAATTCAAAGTGATTTCACACCCTTCCGCCTAGTTTGTCTTTTAAAAAAAGATGTTTGGTCGTCTCATCCCCAAATTTATTGCAACAACTACACTTAAAGGCTAACTGAAAGTCAATTCTTCTTAAGTCTCCATCCACAGGCAAAGGCAAAACTCTTTTAATGATTTTTCAAATGAAAATGGATATTTTAGTAAGTAATAAAGAGTGCCAAAGCCATTTCCAAACCGATCTTGTTGCCCCCTACTCCGAAGAATTTCACAAGCCGAGCGTATAGAAAATTTACCATGACATCATTTTCACCTTCTTCTCCTCACATCATTCTGTTGAAAGTTCTTGGGCTTTTCTCTCCAACACATGATCCAAAGACCATGAAATTCAATTCTTCTATTTTTTGTTTCTGCCCGACCCGTATGGTGAATTATCTCACCCTGAACCCAGTGTTCATTAAAAAAAAGTGGCATATACTGATTTGAGTAATTTTAATTGACATTAGAGTTATTTCTCTGTGTTTTTGGGCCAATCTCTTCCTTGTGAATTGTTGAAATAGCCCGCAGGATAATCACTATTTGTCCGGCGTCAGAAAGCCTCTCCAAAAGAGGATCTTGTGATGACATGTTGAAGGAGTGTAAGTACTATTTATGTCCAAGTGGCTACGAAAATTGAATTTCGAATTTTAGATTAGTGGATCCTATAGTTGTATCAGGACAAAATAGACTCGATCAATAAGATGAGAAGGGTAATTGGAAAATTTTTGAAGCAATAGAAACGAAGAAAGTAACTATGCTTTTCGTACCTTCCATTATTTATAAACAGTGCTGACTTAAATAGTCAGAAATGAAGTTTACATGATCAATCTTCAACAATGGCTCCTGAATTTTCATGCAATCAGAAAGAACCCTCGCTGTATCTGAGCTTCACTGCTATCAATAATACAATCAATCCAACAGCAGAATGAGACACCCATCGTTTGTAGTTACACTGCACATGTTCATTTTCCTCTGGTTCTGTTAGAGCATCAGAAGGATCAACATTAGAGTTGGAACTATTGTCTTTTGTGGAGGTAAAAAACTTTGCCAGTTTCCCTGATTCAGATATCTCGGTTTCATCCAATGATTCCTCATCAAGATCATCGTCATCGTCGTCCTCAAAAACCAAATGGATCCCATACTTCTTCAGTGTAAGCCCATTAAACACTGGTGGGTCTCGCATGGCTACCTCTATCTTATCACCATCTTTTAACAACGAGACTAGCGGATTATAATCAAGATACCGGCATAAGTAAACTTGATCTTCATGGGTTTTTGGAACTCCAATCAAGTATAAGGTGGTAGTGAATATTGCAGAGTAACCTCTGATGATTTTTGCTTGTACGTCTACTATTGCGGGCAATTTATCTCTAAAATCATCCTGCATCTGTTGATCCAGCGAGATAACAACGCATATATCAACAGATTTGATCTTACGGTTTTTGTGGCTTGCATAACTCGGAACTTCTTTAACAAACCATGGTGGGATTTCACTTCCTGGTATACACAAATTGTGTAGACGCTTCAGAGCCACCTGCAAACGAATACTTCTATAAGAAAGCAAAGCCAACCAATATTTTCTGTGGATTCGGTCTCCTAAATTGAAATAGAGAAAGAGAATTTACCTTTGATAGCCCTGTCTTTATCACCGAATCACATGCTGAGCAACCAGCCATGTACAACCTTATCAAAGACTTCAAGCATTCAATGCCGGGAACATCTGTTATATTCATGCAATTTGTGAACCGGAGCTCCTCTAGATTATCCAAGTTCGACAGATCAGATACAATTTCCAATGCAGTACAATTTGTAGCATCTAAAAAGGTTAAACTGGAGGGAAGTGGAGGGAGAAACTTAAGCATGGTACAGTGGCCAACCAAAGTTTTTTAAGACTAGAAAGGCCCCTCATGCTCGAAGGGAGGCTCCAGAAGATGTTGTTGCTTAGATTTAAATCTTCCAACGATGATAGTTTCTCAAAACTATCAGGAATGGTACCAGATATCATGCAATTCCTAGCATCCAGGGTCTGTAACAAGGAAAGATTCGACAAAGAAGATGGAAGAACGGCATTCAACTCTCCATGTTCCCCAGTACTTTGAGGCCTCTCAGTATCCTCTTTTTTTCCCATTTTCAGAATCACCAACCTTGATAGCATCCCGCATTCTTCCGGTAATTCTGCCACGCCAGTTTCTTGCATTAGCAACTGTATGAGAAACTTCAGATTTCCGACTGAAGCTGGTAGCCTGCTCAGATGTTTACATTTATTCACATTCAGTACCTCAAGGTTCTCCAACAGCCCAAGGGAAGTGGGTAACTTTGTTATCGCAGCATTTACTAGGACCAAGCTCTTTAGACTAAACATAGCTCCAATTGAGTCGGGCAAACAGCAGAGTGATTCACAGTTCCTCATCTCAAGCTTCTTAAGCATTTGCAAGTTTCCAATCTCATCTGGTAATTCTGATATCGACGTCATGTCTAATCGAAATTCAACTAGACATGATAATCCACCAATCGAACTAGGCAATTTTTTAAGTCTGGTACCAGCGACTGATAGGTACTCCAGATGAGCCAATGAACCAATGGAAGCCGGCAGTTCTGTAACTGGACTATGGTCCAGGTAAAGCTCTAATAAAGAATTCAGCCTGCCAATGGTATCAGGAATTGTGCTCAGTGATTGGCACTGCATCAAACTTAGTATTTCAAGCTCGGTCAAACAGCCGATGGAATCAGGTATTTCTCCTACACTGGAACCATTAAGAGAAAGCTCTCTCAGAGAAGTGAGTTTTCCTAATGAGTGGGGCAACTCCTTCAGTGATTTGCACTTATTTAGATTCAACTTTTCAAGTTTTGTAACACACCAGATAGAATCAGGCAACTTTATAATGCCGGTTCCGTCAAGGAGAAGCTCTTTTAAGGACTCCATGCTTCTGAGATCTTCCGGTAACTTATTCAGTTTGACGCAACCACATAGATTAAGGGTTTCAAGACTTCTCAGACCAGAAATATCATCAGGAAAATTCACAAGGCTTGAACAGTCCTTTAGGTTCAAGATACGTAATTTCTTTAAATCTCCAATTGTTTTATGAAGCTCAGTGAGTTTTGAACAAAGGTCGAGAATCAGTTTTTCCAGGTGTGGATGCCCAGAAAAATCAGGGGTTGCAGTTAGATTAAAGCAACCATGGAGATTCAAAACAATCAACTTCAAAGCCTGTGAAAAACATAAAGTAAATGCTGGGATTAAGGAAGTAAATCACAAAAAAATATGAAGGTTTTAACAAGACCAAGGATGCGGTAGCTGTAAAAACGATTAAGACAGTGTTTGGAATGTAGTATGTGGAAACTTAAATTTTTTATGCAGGCTAGTTTGGCTATCAGCTCAAAGATTCAAGATCTTAAGCACATCTGGTCCTTAGAAGACTCGACTCATCCCACTATCACTAGAATTATTGATCTTAAGTTCTTATATGAATCCAATTATTGGTCAAGTTCATCTATGAATCCAATTATTGATTTAGTATAGCTTATATATTTTTGGTCTGTTGGGAACTCAGGGCATTTGGATACTAATAACACCTCATCCGGCGACAACACCAAATTGACCGGTAACACAAAATTGGCGAAGCGATAAACAACTAAAATATCTATTTGTAAATAATGAGAAAAGGCATTAGCGAAGAAGTGTACCTTTTTCGTTCTCCATTTCAGATCCCATACTCGTTTGATTCTGCTCTCAGTAAGATCAAGGACGGCAAGTTCCTGAGGATTGAAATCACAAGGGAGAGCTTCCAAAGGGCACCCTTTCCATTGTAACCATTTTAGTTCACCAGGTAGAAGTTTGAATTCTCCCTTCAAGCTCATATAATTGATTTGAAGCAATCTTAAATTGACCATTGGCGTAAATCTCTTAGTTTCCAGAACTGTAATGTCATCTTCAGCTACTTCACTTTCATTGGATCTTAGACGTTGCATGCCATACTTGTCGAAGTCAAGGACGATTCCTTGAATACTTTTTGTTCCCTAAGTCCAATTGTAAAGAGGCAAAATTCTCTTATTGAAAAGATTTGCATAATACGCAAAAAGCTATAAAGAAAAAAATATATTATACAGTAACAGATGTAATGCAAACCTTGTCATACTTCAGAACAGCCGTAATGTCACCATGATCCCATAATCTGCTACGCTTACCGGTATCTTGGTTTTCTTGTCGAACAATTTGTCTTCCCATATCTCTTAGCTGATCGTGCATCCTCAAGGTAGTGCGATCAACAACCTTAATAAGACATTTTGTAGTAAGAACTGTAATTGCTACCTCCGCACTGAAACCACAACCCTTCAATATATCAATAACACTTTCCCTCTGCATTTCCAATTCAACAAAGAAGCATGCCATGTCGAGGAATATACACTTTTCTTCTTCATCCAACCCATCGAAGCTTATCTTAAGCACATTGTGAAGATCCCCCGGCTGAATCTTTTTCAACTTTTCCAGCTCATCTTCCCACTCGGTTTTTCTTTTCTTACCGAAAAGGAAAGCACCCACTACTTCCAGAGCCAATGGTAGTCTATCAATGCAAGACACAAGACTCTTTGATAAATGCATGAAAGATTCAGGAGGTTTCTCTTTTCCAAATGCATGATAACTAAAGAGTTGAAGTGATTCATTCTGACTCAATGTTTTCACATCATAAATTTCATTCACACAAGACTGCACCAAAACTTGTTCATCTCTCGTCGTCACAATGATCCTGCTTCCTGCACCAAACCAGTCTTTCGTACCAGCTAATGCATCAAGTTGGCTTATATCATCAACATCATCTAGAACAACAAGAATACGTTTATCACGAACCCGTCCTTTGATTGTTGAGATACCTGTGCTCACCTCATCCACATTTGAACCATTATCTGGGAAAAGATCACGAATAAGCTTGTTTTGAAGAGAAACCAATCCCTTGTACTGTGCCGAAGTTGTTCTGATGTTTGATATGAAGCTGCGGTATTTAAACTGGCCTATAATAGCATTGTAGACAGCCCTAGCAAGGGTGGTTTTGCCAATCCCACCCATCCCATGAAACCCCACAACTAGTACACCATTGTGTTTAAGATTTAAAATCTTTGTCACTTCTTCTACACGAGAACCGATACCAACTGGATGTTTAGCCACCCCTAATGGGGTATTACTCAATTTAGTTAGAATCCTTCTAACAAGTTCTTGTATTAGTTCTCCTTCATTGCTGCCAATAGACAAAACATTGTGAGAATGCTGGCATGAAGGAAGCTTTGAGAACTATAGTTATTATCTAGTAGTATAAATAAACGACTGAAATCTTATAATATCCAATTTTATTTGTAATGCTTTATTCTGAAAGGAAAACATAGGAATGAGAATTTTGTGGCGGCCATGTAAGCTTTTGCCATTACACTACTACTACAAAAATACATGACTAAGAATTCCTCACGCCATCATTTGGGTGATATAGAAGGAAAGAGAGTCAGATTTTCGAAAGCCAATCCAACCAGACGTACAGAGTATACCATTATGCATATTAGATCATTCATGTGGCTATATGTTGTTACTGCCAAGGTTTCCGTGTTGGCTTAAGGTGTTAATAACTGATGGAAAAATAAACAGAACATGTAAGTGAGATAAGCCAACATGGTTTTTTAGTTACTTACACCTCCAACTGCTTATAAGTGTTGCGCCACTTCTAACTTGTAAGTTAGGTAAATTACAAATTGGCTCCAGTATAGTCAAATTTTAAGCCAAAATAAGCAAATTTTAAGCCAAATTTTAAGTCAAATTTTTAGCAATGAGCAAACAAGCATAATAACTAGAATATATAACACAACCCGGTTAGTATAGATCTGACCCGACATCAGATTGTTTCTAAATTGATGAAAACTTTACCAATTTTCAGAGGAGTGCCAACCAGCAATACCACCAACCGTCTCAAAGGCCAACTTCCACTTCAAAACCTGCTCCCCGAACTCGACTTCATGGTTGCGAAAATGGTCCTCAAACGGTCCTTTTTGCCTTCTAACATCACTCGGGTCGACCCGGTAGAACACAGGGAGGAGCAGTCTACGTAAGTCGACGATCTTTGCGAGCTCCTCGAGGCACCATCGAGAGTTTGCGTAGTTCCTCGAGATCACTGCAATGGCCGCCGCCGAGTCCTCGATCGCGCCAATCGAGGATCCGTGATCCAAGCCAACGTTGTCAATGAACGTGCGCACCCCGTGCGAGTCGAGTGCAGCGTACAGCCGTTGCGTGAAATTGTCACGCGTGTCCTCTCCGAGAAAGGAGAGGAAGACGTCGTAGCGGTAACGGGGCGGTGACGGCTCTTCTAAAACTTCATCTTCGTTCAGCTCCACCATTTTTTCTTTCTTTATCTCTCTCTGTGAGTCTGTGGTTGTAGAGAGTTGAAGAATTTATGCCTTGTGAGTTTTATTTTCTTGACAACAATCAGAATTTTTATACTCAGGGCTTTTGTAACTATACAGTAAAATATTGTTCGTTTTGAGTTTAATTGATTCGCACGGCTTTAAAACACATCTTAAGGAACATGACCTCCCCCAGCACCTTTTCTGTCACGCCCCGACCCGCCACGGAAAACGCAGCGTGCCAATGCGTGAACTACCACACACACAGGCGAATCGTAATCGGCCACAACATCATAATATAACACATTCTTGATACGATAAACAAACGAAAATAAAACACATCTTAAGGAACATGACCTCCCCCAGCACCTTTTCAGTGTCATTTTTCTTGTCCACCACTTCTACCTTGTCCTCCTCAACAAGTGTTTCTTTAGTAATGTCGGCATCACAATCCATGGAATCGACATAGCTTTTTAGAATTGCACATCTTAAAACTTGTCGAGAACAAGCACCCTAAGTAAAATAAATGTCATATCAAAATTAACATGATTCAAATCTCAATTGTTCAATAAAGAGAATGAGATATTTATAAGAGACATGAGGCAATTAGTAGTTATTCATATAAATGTAGCCATTAGGGTACAAGCGATTTTTTGGAAGACCATCATGATTGGAAATGGTCTCAGTGGTTACCTTGGACCCTTTTGGTTTCCAGTACAACAACATTTCTAACCATTGTGAAAGGAAGTCTGTAATCTACAAAGAAACCCTTGGCATGTGAAAGGAAGTATGTAATCTACAAAAAAAAAAAAAAAAAAAAAAAAAAAAACCCTACAGGTATGTCATATTAATTAATAAAATACTATCATTACGTGTATTTGTGTATAATGCAAAAATTCAAGTATTAATCATCAAACATACACAAAATGACACAATAAAGCTAAGTTTAATAACAAAGCCTATTGGATGATAAACACATGCATTATCAAAGACTTTCAAGCCCAAGGTCCATGAAGTTAAGCCCACAAGGCACCATCATCTATGGATCTCGAGAAAATTAATTTGAAGATTTGGATATTCACATGGCAACTTCATCCTAGCCAAAATAAAACTTTACATATTTCACAATCCATTCTCTATATATTCCCTTATATTTTTCTTATTTTATTCCACCATATTCTTTTATCTTTTTTCTTATTCCACCATCTCATCATATTCTCTTTATCTTTTTCCTATTTTATTCCACCTCCCATTCTACCATCTTACATTTCTTCACCTATAAATATCTCATGCTTGGAGTATAAAGAGGAGAACCGGGAAGAAAAGAAAATTTGAGAGTTAGAGATTTAGAGTCTTGAAGAGTTTTACTTGTAAGTTTTCTCATTTTCTTTATATTTATCACCATGAGAAACTTAAGGTTTACCATGAGTGGCTAAACACCCTTTTAGGGTGTGAGTGAGCCCCATGGGAGGATGACCTCAATTAGGTATTCTCAAGGTATTTTCTTTCAGTTAAATTAGACCAACTTTGTGATTAGCATACTCTATGTACTTGAATGTCAATGTTTAATGAAATCAAATGAAGTTTTGTTGTTCATAATAATGGATACATTTCTTGCTCTTGCTTTCATTTTTCTTAAAGTCTTAGATTCAAAATGTATCCACTAGTATGAGTATATGCGGCAGGAATCATCCATTACGAGGCTCAAGTATTATGAAACCAAGCTACATTCATAAAGTCCAAAATGGGCGAATTCAATCATAAAAACCCAAATAGGGTTTGTCCAAATAAACCATAGTTAAAGGCCCAAATCCAAAAAGAGGAACGTTACAGAGAAAAATAGTCGTGGAGGAAGTTACGCTTTTGAGGATACATCTTCACAAAGAAGGTGACTGTTACGAGGAATGTCTCCTTTCGTCACGCCTTGCATGCTTAAGTCACACAAGGAATTAACAACAACCATTATATAAGGTAAATGAAACATCTGACAAAGGTATGCTACTTTAAGTGAGTTTTGTCCAGATTTATCTCCATCTCCAACTGAGTTACTGACTTAAGTATCGGAGTGCCTTCGACCACCAAAAATGTGGTCTTTAGTAATCTAACATTTGTTTTGCAAGTCACACTTACTGGAGAACGTATTTTGGATGCATCAGTTTGACGCCGTCCGTGGGGAACGAAAGTTGTACTTTCAAGAAGAGATTTTGCAGTAAGGAACACCCTCAGTTCTGATCAACGATTAAAAAAGCTTTTAGAACAGATGAAACGCACCACCGACCCTTAACCGGGCGACAATCAAAACGATCCCTTCACGAAAGAAGTCGTGTTATTTACAATGCACGCTTCAATCCTAGCAACAACTCTCGAGCCAAACATACCTAGCGACATAGAGGCACTAGATGGAGCGATAGCCCAGTCATATCAAACATTCGGTAATGCTACCACGGATCCTCGTGTGGATCTACTCATGATAAATATGGATCTCCTAATCAAAATGGTGGAAAAACTCACTCAAGAACACTCTCAACCCCTGGATCGCGCGTTCGAGAAAGTAATGAAATTCATGCGGAACCTCAACGAGCGAACCTCGAAAACAGTGAACCGCCAACGGATAACACTCCTTATAACGACAAAACCCCTGCGCCAATTTGTTGTACGGATTGGCCATACCACCGTTCTCTGATGCACTCATGATCACTCCTCTACCAACAAAGTTCACTCCACTGAAGTTTGAGACATACGATGGCACTACCGATCCCACTGACCATCTACGACATTTCCACCACATGATGATGCTGAAGGAGAACACATAGTTCATCTTATGCCGAACATTTCCAACCAGCCTCACCTCCACGGCAATTGGTTCAACAACTTTTCACTGAGATCGATAGACTCTTTCCAAGCGTTTGTCACTGCCTTCATTACGAGGTTCATCAACAGTCAATGAATGAGAAAAGACCCATACTATCTGCTTCACATTAGACAGAAACTTGAGGAGACCATAAGGAAATACGTCACTCGTTTTACTAACGAGATGACCATGATCACCGGCTGCAGCGATGACACGGCCATTGCCACCTTCACTGCCAGACTAAAAAGGGGACCATTCTACGTGACAATGGCATGAGGAATACCCTAGTCATATTACAAATCAGAATGGTGTTTGAGATAAAAAAAAAATGACCAAGATTGAAAGTTTTGGGAAGATATTGATGGTGAAGATTCAATTATCAACAATGATATTTTTGTAAATAAGTTGCAAGTATAAGGTCAAAGAAAATGGATAAAAAGGTCGATGGAATGCATAGGTGACGGGGAGATAAAAAATTTGTGTTTTTTTTAAATGTAAATCGTCATAGCTATCAGATTTTAGTAAACTTTGTATAGTTGAAATGCATTTCTGAATATATTTCCAATGAACCAATCATTAATATAAACGCTTAAAATTTTAAATATGCATTTCACATCGTATGCACTTTTTCAAAAATCCATCTTACATATCAGAATGTTGTTTGAGATAAAAGATGGTCAAGATTAAGAGTTTTGAAAGATATTGATGGTGGAGATTCATTATCAACAATGACATTTTTGAAATAAATTGCAAGCAGAAGGACAAAGAAAATGGATAAAAGGTAAAAAGGTTGGTGGGATGCATAGGTAGTAGAGAGATAATTTTTTTGTGTTTTTTCCTTTAATGTAAATCATCATAGTTATCTAATTAGTTACGAATTTTAGTAAACTTGGTATAGTTGAAATGCATTTTGAATATCTTTCCAATGAAATCAATAATTAATACAAACTCTTAAAATTTTAAATATGCATTTCACACCGTATGTACTTTTTCAAAAAATAATTGTAATTTAATGCATTTCACGTTGTAAGTATTTTAACTATTAAGACAGATTGAAAAATATAAAGATCTAACGAATTACATAAAGGGGAAGAAAATGGTGTTGGCTAAAATTTATGTTCACATAGGACTAAAATACCCCTGGCCAAAGTTGAGCGTGGAAGGCACGAGGAATACCGTGGTCTATATTAAAAATCAAAACGGATTTGAGGTTGGAGATAAAAGAGACTGAGATTTATCCACATATAAGAATCTAACGGATCACATAGAACTTAAAGCACCAAGAGATAAGTTTGTAGATAAACATATTTCATGATTGAGATTTGTTTCATCTAATGGTTGAGACTTAAAGTGAGTCTTTATGGCTTTACCTTCAATCAATCCACAATAAGAGTGCATGAGTTCGATTCTCATACCCAATATTTTGATATTTATTTATCTTGATATTTAAAGTAGAATAACTCTATTTATCATGTTAAACTTTTTATCGTGCCGCATAATTATATTTATTTATATATACAAAACAGAATGGTGTTTGGGGTGGGAGATAAAAGACGACTGAGATTTAACTAAATATATGAATCTAATGAATCACATAGAATTCAAAGCACCAAGAGTGTATGGGTTCGATTCTCATACCCAACATTTTTTTATATTTATTTACTTTTCTTTAGTTGTTGATGATGAAGATTAGGCATGTAAGTATGAAGGATGAAAACTTAAGGGTTATCATGTTTTGACAAGTTTTGAACTTTTATCGTGTCAACGACACGGGGAATACCCTAGTCTATATTACAAAACAGGATGATATTTGAGGTTGGAGATAAAAGACAGCTGAGATTTGTCCAAACATAATAATCCAACGTATCACATAGAACTTAAAGCACCATGAATGCATGAGTTCGATTCTCATACCCAACATTTTGATATTTATTTATCTTAATATTTAAAGTAGAATAAATTTTATTTATCATGTTAAACTTTTTGTCATGCCAACGGCACGGAGAATACCCTAATCTATATAACAAATCAGAATTATGTTTTAGGTAGAGATAAAGACGGCTGAAATTTACTCAAACATAAATATCTAACGAATCACATAGAGGATGGAAGGGAATATATTTGGCTGAAATTTATGTTCGCATAAGACATAAATACCTCTAGCCAAAGTTGAAAATTCTCCTCTCAAACAATTTGAGTGCTATCAAAAATACCCTAGTACCATATAGGATAGAAGAGAGCATATTTGAAGGCCCGGGAAATACCTTAGTACTACCAAAAAACAAAAATGAAGGGAATTTTGATAATTTCAGATGCTACACCAACGCTGTGGATCCTTCCCAGAGATTCATATCAGGACTGGTATCCCTGCAGTGTGTTTTCCAACTGGGATTTTTCTAAGTTCATATCAAGGCAATTCTGCAAGCAATATCACAATCTCAGTACATAAGAAGGCAATTCAACGTGTACTGTATAATAATTCACTCAATAATACAATAAACCCAACAGCAGAATAAATCTACTTACAAGAATATTGTTTATATTTATACCCTGTTTCTTAGAACATCAGAAGGATCAACATTAAGAGTTAAAACTTTTGTCTTCTGTGGAGGTAAAAAACTTTGCCAGTCTCCCTGATTCAGATACCTCGGTTTCATCCAATGATTCCTCATCAAGATCATCATCATCGTCATCCTCAAAAACCAAATGGATCCCATACTTCCTCAGTGTAAGCCCATTAAACACTGGTGGGTCTCGCATGGCTACCTCTATCTTATCACCATCTTTTAACAACGAGACTAGCGGATTAGAATCAAGATACCGGCATAAGTAAACTTGATCTTCATGGGTTTTTGGAACTCCAATCAAGTATAACGTGGTAATCAATATTGCATAGGAGCCTCTGATGATTCTTGCTTGTACGTCTACTATCGCGGTAAATTTATCTCTGAAATCATCCTGTATCTGTTGATCCAGCGAGATAACAACGCATACAATAACAGATTTGATCTTACGGTTTTTGTGGCTTGCGTAACTCGGAACTTCTTTAACAAACCATGGTGGGATTTCACTTCCTGGTATACACAAATTGTGTAGACGCTTCAGAGCCATCTGCAAACAAATACTTCTATAAGAAAGCAAAGCCAACCAATATTTACTGTGGATTCGGTCTACTAAATTGAAATAGAGAAAGAGAGTTCACCTTTGATAGCCTTGTCTTTATCACCGAATCACATGCTGAGCAACCACCCATGCACAACCTCATCAAAGACTTCAAGCATTCAACGCCGGGAACATCCATTATATTCATGCAATTTGTGAACCGGAGCTCCTCTAGATTCTCCAAGTTCGACAGATCAGATACAATTTCCAATGCAGTACAATTTGTAGCATCTAAAAAAGTTAAACTGGAGGGAAGTGGAGGGAGAAACTTAAGCATCGTACAGTTGGCCAACGAAAGTTTTTTTAGACTAGAAAGGCCCCTCATGCTCGAAGGGAGGCTCCAAAAGATGTTGTTGCTTAGATTTAAATCTTCCAACGATGATAGTTTCTCAAAACTATCAGGAATGGTACCGGATATCATGCAATTCATAGCATCCAGAGTCTCTAACAAGGAAAGATTCGACAAAGAAGATGGAAGAACGGCATTCAACTCTCCATGTTCCCAGTACTTTGAGGCCTCTCAGTATCCTCTTTTTTTCCCATTTTCAGAATCACTAACCTTGATAGCATCCCGCATTCTTCCGGTAATTCTGCCACGCCAGTTTCTTGCATTAGCAACTGTATGAGAAACTTCAGATTTCCGACTGAAGCTGGTAGCCTGCTCAGATGTTTACATTTATTCACATTCAGTATCTCAAGGTTCTCCAACAGCCCAAGGGAAGTGGGTAACTTTGTTATCGCAGCATTTACTAGGACCAAGCTCTTTAGACTAAACATAGCTCCAATTGAGTCGGGCAAACAGCAGAGTGATTCACAGTTCCTCATCTCAAGCTTCTTAAGCATTTGCAAGTTTCCAATCTCATCTGGTAATTCTGATATCAACGTCATGTCTAATCGAAATTCAACTAGACATGATAATCCACCAATCGAACTAGGCAATTTTTTAAGTCTGGTACCAGCGACTGATAGGTACTCCAGATGAGCCAAAGAACCAATGGAAGCCGGCAGTTCTGTAACTGGACTATGGTCCAGGTGGAGCTCTAATAAAGATTTCAGCCTGCCAATGGTATCAGGAATTGTGCTCAGTGATTGGCACTGCATCAAACTTAGTATTTCAAGCTCGATCAAACAGCCGATGGAATCAGGTATTTCTCCTACACTGGAACTATTAAGAGAAAGCTCTCTTAGAGAAGTGAGTCTTCCTAACAAGTGGGGCAATTCCTGCAGTGATGTGCAATAATTTAGACTCAACTTTTCAAGTTTTATAACGCGCCAGATGGAATCAGGCAGTTTTATAATGCCTGTTCTGTCAAGGAGAAGCTCTTTTAAGGACTTCATGTTTCTGAGATCTTCCGGTAACTTATTCAGTTTGAAGCAACCAGATAGAGTAAGGGTTTCAAGATTTCTCAGTCCAGAAATATCATCAGGAATTTTCACAAGGCTTGAACAGTCCTTTAGGTTCAAGATACGTAATTTCTTTAAATGTCCAAGTGATTTATGAAGCTTTGTCAATTTTGAACAACGCTCGAGAATCAGTTGTTCCAGGTGTGGATGCCTAGAAAAATCAGGGGTTGCGGTTAGATTAAAGCAACCATGGAGATTCAAAACCATCAACTTCGTAGCCACCTGTAACAAACATTTGATAAATGATGGGATTAAGGAATGACAAAAATATTTATGAAGATTTCGACAAGACAAAGGATGCCATATGACTCATTAAGACACTGTTTGTATTATAGTATAAAATTTTTTTTTATGCATGCTGATTTATCTATATCCGCTCAAAGACTCGAGATCTTAAGCACATCTGGTCCTTAGAAGACTCGGCATCCATCCACTATCATTAGAACATACCAAGTAAAACAGTTTCGGTCGATGCCTGTAGCCTACAAATTTTGGTTTGTCGGATACTCAGGTCATTTGGATCTATAACAACTCATCTGGTGACTCACCAAATGACCGGTCAGACAAAATTGGTTAAGCAAAATAACTGAATCTGTGGATTTAAAAATAATGAGCAAAGGCGTTAGTAAAGAAAGGCACCTTTTTCGTACTCCATTTCCGATTCCATACTTGTTTGATTCTGCTTTCAGTAAGATCAAGGACGGCAAGTTCCAGAGGATTGAAATCACGAGGGAGTGCATCCAAAGGGCACCCTTTCCATTGTAACCATTTCAGTTCACCAGGTAGAAGTTTAAATTTTCCCTTTAAGCTCATATGATTGATCTGAAGCAATCTTAAATTGACCATTGGCGTAAATTGCTTAGTTTTCAGAACTATAATGTCATCTTCAGCTACTTCACCTTCTGACAGGTTTCTGAATGTTTCCTTCAAGTATTTAATGGGAGAGCTGAGATTGAACTTCCTTCTGCTGGATGATCTATAACTTTCATTGGATCTTATAAGACGTTGCATGCCATACTTGTCGAAGTTGAGGACAATTCCTTGAATACTTCTTGTTCCCTAAAACCAATATAAAAGATTGGTGTAAATTCCTCTTATTGATAAGGTTTGTATATTGACACAAAAAGCTACATAGAAAAAGGAAAATTAAACTGTTACAGATTTGGCGCAAACCTTGTTATATTTCAGAACAGCCTTAATGTCATCATAATCCCATAATCTACTTCGCTTACCAGTATCTTGGTTTTCTTGTCGAACAATTTGTCTTCCCATATCTCTTAGTTGATCGTGCATCCACAAGGTAGTGCGATCAACAACCTTAATAAGGCATTTTGTAGTAAGAACTGTAATTGCTACCTCCGCACTGAAACCACAACCCTTCAATACATCAATGACACTTTCCCACTGCATTTCCAATTCAACAAAGAAGCATGCCATGTCGAGGAATATACACTTTTCTTCTTCATCCAACCCATCGAAGCTTATCTTAAGCACATTGTGAAGATCCCCGGCTGAATCTTTTTCAACTTTTCCAGCTCATCTTCCCACTCAGTTTTTCTTTTCTTACCGAAAAGGAAAGCACCCACTACTTCCAGAGCCAACGGTAGTCTATCAATGCATGACACAAGACTCTTGGATAAATGCATGAAAGATTCAGGAGGTTTCTCTTTTCCAAATGCATGATAACTAAAGAGTTGAAGTGATTCATTCTGACTCAATATTTTCACATCATAAATTTCATTCACACAAGACTGCACCAAAACTTGTTCATCTCTCGTCGTCACAATGATCCTACTTCCTGCACCAAACCAGTCTTTCGTACCAGCTAATGCATCAAGTTGGCTTATATCATCAACATCATCTAGAACAACAAGAATTCGTTTATCACGAACCCTTCCTTTGATTGTTGAGATACCTGTGCTCACCTCATCCACATTTGAACCATTATCTGGGAAAAGATCACGAATAAGCTTGTTTTGAAGAGAAACCAACCCCTTGTACTGTGCCGAAGTTGTTCTGATGTTTGATATGAAGCTGCGGTAATTAAACTGGCCTATAATAGCATTGTAAACAGCCCTAGCAAGGGTGGTTTTGCCAATCCCACCCATCCCATGAAACCCCACAACTAGTACACCATTGTGTTTAAGATTTAAAATCTTTGTCGCTTCTTCTACCCGAGAACTGATACCAACTGGATGTTTAGCCACCCCTAATGGTGTATTACTCAATTTAGTTAGAATTCTTTTAACAAGTTCTTGTATTAATTCTCCTTCGTCGCTGCCAATAGACAAAACATTGTGAGAATGCTGCCATGAAGGAAGTTTTGTGAATTTTAGCTATTATATAGTAGTATAAATCATCATCATCATCAAAGCCCATTCCCGAGATTTTCGGGGATATAATAGTATAAATGAATGACTAAAATCTTATAATACCCAATTTTATTTGTAATGCTTTATTTTGAAAGGAAAATATAGGAATAAGAATGTCGCCGCAGCTATGTAAGTTTTTGCCATTACGCTACTAGTACAAAAATACATGACTACGAATTCCTCACGCCATCATTTGGGTGATATAGAAGGAAAGCAATAGTCAGATTTTCGAAGCCAATCCAAACCAAACGTACGGAGTATACCATTATGCATATTAGATCATTCATGTGGCTATATGTTGTTACTGCCAAGGTTTTCAGGTTGGCTTAAGGTGTTAACAACTGATGGAAAAATAAACAGAACATGTAAGTGAGATAAGCCAACATGGTTTTTAAGTTACTTACACCTCCAACCACTTATAAGTTTTGCACTACTTGTAACTTGTAAGTTATGTAAATTACACTACTTTATTTTTTTTGAATCGCTGAACTTTCAAAAAACCAAAATTAACCATAACAAATCGAGGTTTTCATATTCACCAAACTTTGGTCCATTAGGTGAAGGAACATCCATCACTGATTTCATCAAATCATCCTTTTTTGTTTATCGAATGCAGTCATCAAATCACAATGTGGATGGATTTATATAATAAAGAACCAATGAGAAAAAAGTCACATATGTCGCTTGGTGTATTTCAAGTATAAACAACTTAAAAAGACAGCTCTTGTCATCCATAGGTACAATGTATAATTCCCTATTATAACTAATATAATATTAGCTTAACACATGCTTAGTATAGTTAAATATTGCAACCTCACATTTGACTTCCTTCCTTTCCCTCAGTAGGAAGATTATAACACTTGTTTTTTTTCAAGTGATAAACTAATTGATTATCTTAACACAAGTAAGATCTTCTAATGATAAACTAATTGTTTCTTGTAGGGGTACCAATCTTACACCTGAACCGTGAACCTGACAAGATTATTAAATGGGTCGGGTTTCAATCTCGACCCAAACAGTGAACTTGACACATTTTGACACCGAGGGTGTGTTTGGTTATATAGAATCTTATGTCATGGAAATAAACGAGGGTCTCCCTATATTTTAGGCTAAATTGATATATCACTCCACATCCACCATTTGATTTTGCGATCAATAGTGGGAATGAAAGTCAACATGAGAATCCCACTCGTTTGTTCCCCATGGCATGTGATTTCATGTTTACGAGACTTTCATTTTCACAATTGATAATAAAATCAAATAGTTCATGTGGAGTATACATCAAATTAGCCTAAAATATAGGAGTTCCCTCGTAAGTCTCATTACACAGGATTCCATGCAACCAAACACGTCAAAAATTAACTCATTTCAAAATGTATTAAAAATGAAAAAAATTCACATACACATCAAGCTTGATCCTATAGCACTGATTTGTATCGGGAAGGTGGAAAGTGGTCCGCAAGTGATCCGACCATTTTACCTTTCTCTCCATGAGATTGGAGAAGTTAGAGAGGGTTATAATTGGTCGGATAACGTGCGGAACATCTTGTTCCAGTAAAAATCATTGCTTTCGGATGAGACTCTAAAAATTTTCTCAACTTAATTTATACAACCGTGTCAATACTAGGTGAAATTATGGATAACACACAACCCGGTTAGTATAGATCCGACCCGACATCAGATTGTTTCTAAATTGATGAAAACTTTACCAATTTTCAGTGGAGCGCCAACCAGCAATGCCACCAACCTTCTCAAAGGCCAACTTCCACTTCAAAACCTGCTCCGAGTCCTCCCCGAACTTGACTTCATGGTTGCGAAAATCGTCCTCAAACGGTCCTTTTCGCCTTATAACATCAATCGGGTCAACCCGGTAGAACACAGGGAGGAGCAATCTACGTAACTCGAGGATCTTTGCAAGCTCCTCGAGGCAGCATCGAGAGTTTGCGTAATTCCTCGATATCACTGCAATGGCTGCGGCCGAGTCCTCGATCGCGCCAAGTAGAGTTGGCTCGATCGAGGACCCGCGATCCAAGCCAACGTCGTCAATGAACGTGCGCACCCCGTGCGAGTCGAGTGCAGCATACAGCCGTTGCGTGAAATTGTGACGCGTGTCCTCTCCGCGAAAGGTGAGGAAGACGTCGTAGCGGTAACGGGACGGTAACGGCTCTTCTAAATCTTCATCTTCGTTCAGATCCACCATTTTTTCTTCTCTCTCCGTTAGAGAGCTTCAGACTTTATAGCAAAAGTTTTTGGCTTTTTTATGTTTTGGGCGATGTAGTTGTCCTGTTACCCACCTAATTCTAACTCAACATGTTCGCAGTCCTTTTGTCCTAACTCATGTATTTTGAGTTTGTCATATTGTCTTTCTTGTTGAAAATTTTAGGGGTGGGCAGTGTCGGTTGGGTTCAATTTTGAGCCTTAAATTGATTTTGAATCGATTTTATTTAGTTTACTTAAAATCAAAATCAAAATCAAAATCGAATTTTGTATTTGTAAATTGATAAATTCGATTGAACCAAATTTCGGATCGGTTCGGTTGGATAGAAATTTCAGGCTCAAGCATTTAAAGACTTTCATTAAAACATGTCAAATTTTTTTACAGGCCCAATTTTTTTATAGACCTAATTTTTAGTCTAAAATTGAAAACTTTGAGAGAACTGAATGATTCAGTACAACATGGTGTACTACAGTGCATTTGTTGCACTAATCAGGTATTGACACATACTTGTTATTTAGTTATTTATATATATCTAATTAATCGGTTGGTTCAGTTATAATCAATCGGTTCAAAATCGTAAACCGATTTCGAACCGTTTATAATCGATTGGGTTTAAATTATTTTCTTTCTACCAATCAAACCGAATTTGAAAACCAATTTAGTCGATTAACCGAATTTAAATCAATTTTTGCCCACCCCTAGAAAATTTGGCTAATTAAAATAATGGGTATATTGAAGGAAAATGTGAAGCACTTTAGGTAGTCAGACTTTATAACTATTTTTTTTTTATCAAATTTGGATTTTTTTTACACTTTTACATATTCTCTTTAAAATACAATCACATACATTATCTATAAAATGAATAAAAGTGGAAAAAATTCAAAAATCTGACAAAAATAAAATGACTATAAAAGCTGACTGCCTAAAATTTTTGTTCATAAAGACAAGGTATCTACCTTTGGCATACTTTATCACATGTTTTAAGGTATGTTTTAGAGACCCTTTGTCTACCTTGATTGAAGATAAATGTTGTTATAAATACCTTCATTCTTACATTGGCTTAAGAGACACACCATACACCAATGCAACCAAAGTTAGAGAGAAATGTAAATGCTCTTCAGCATGTAAATATTGTGGGAATTCTCAAGAATGTGAAGCTGGCTCGGCGAATTGCTTTGAAATTAGTAAAAGGAGATTCTGATATTGCCGCTAAAGGTTGAGTATCTTTTCTCCATAAGGATCGGGTTGATCCTTTTGGCGTATTGTTGATCTCCAAGTTGTCGTGGAAGAGGACGTAATTGAGTGCTTCTAGGGAGCCTGGGTTTGCAGTCTGAATGGCATTTTTACATTTTTGCCTCTATCTTTTTAATTACTCTTTAAATATAACAACAATAAAGGAGGGGCAAAAGGATAATTTTGCTCCCAAGCTGCAAACTCGAGCTCCCTAAAATTATACAACGTAATTACTGTTAGTGAGTCAACAAGTGTGCACACGAGCATTGGTTGGCGTTGATGCAAGGTGTGATGTGGAATTGATGTCGATGGCTTATTAACTTCCTGGAAAGCCAATGTGAAAGTTCCAACATAATTTTTCAGCAGATTTTGTTCGACATGATCCAAGGTAAAATTCTTATTATTGGTATTAATTCTAAGTGAGTGTGCTTGCATTTTTTTATGGTGGAGTATGATAATTCTCTGTACTGAGAATTATGACTGCGGGTGAAGACGGTATTCTGTAGCTACGGTAATTATTTTATTTAGCCAAGGTGGAGATTGTTGAAAATTTGGCTAATTGAAATTAAAAGTCAGTGATTAATGAATTTTGTCGGTAATGTTGTTTGACGACAAATTTGTTCTAAGATACGATGGCTCACATGAAAGACCTGTAACGATTTAGAAAAGCCAAATCTGAAGTACGGAACATATTTATAAAGATGTTTCAAAATGTGTTAGAGTTTGAGGTGGAGAAATTTGATGGGAGATTTATATTGGCTTCTGGTGAATGAAGTCAATTAGGTTTACACTAGAATTTAAGGTGTGGACAATTTTGGCGCCTTAAGGAAATTGTCAAGAATGTGGAGCCGGCTAGGTGAATTACTCTGAAATCAGAAAATGGAAATACTGATATTGTTGCTAACGATGATGGGTCTCTTTTCTTCATAAGAGACTGGGTTGATTCTTTTGGCATATTGTTGATCTCCAAGTTCCCATGGAAGAAGACATAATTACTGCTAGTGGGTCTATAAGTCAGTGTGGTCAACGTGTCGAATACACCTTCAATTCACCCAAAACTTAGTTAGAACACAATAAAGACTCGACATCTAACTTTATTTTATTTCTTACTTTTAGCTATAACAACCTAAGTTGAAGGTTGTTAATCCAGTTAAAGTAAAAAACTTTTTATTGTGAAGCAAAATAAATAGGGCGATGAAGCATAGACGTAGTCTATGCTTTTTCTCTCATCTGCTTCTCTATCTTATCTACTCTAATTTGTTTTTTTTTTCCTCGCGACGTAGTGTCATCTTCTTCTCCACTTTTTTTTTTTTTTAACATCTTCTCTATGTTTTTCTTCATTTTTTTTGTTAGCACAATTTGTACTACATTTTCATCTTCATATTTCTTATACATTTTTACTTGAATTCTTCTTTATTAGATTATTGTTTTGTTCATATGACTAATAAGAAAAAAAAATGTATGATGTGTCACCGAGTCCTAATTTTTAGAAAATTGTCTAATCGGTGTGTTGTGTCCGTGTTCAACAAGATACCCATGCCCATGTCCGTGCATCCTTGGTTTAGATACAACCATTGAATTACATCAGGGATACTAGATAGTACATTTGTCGATGTCCATCAAAGGGAGTGCCCCAAATTGTCACAAGAATCTGTTAGAAAACTGCTACAAGTATTTAACCGTTGCATTGGATGTATAAATATGCATCTCAATGTTTAATCAATGGTTGAGATTTTGACGATTCTCTAGTACAAAGCTGAGTAGACACGCGAAGGAAATTTCAAATAAATAAATAACATGCTATGTTCAATTGCAATCAAAATTGTAAGAAAAGTGCCTTCCCAACTGAGTCAGCCAAAAGCCATAAATTTTCTCAGTAAAGTCAATAGTACTTTGCCCATGTGAAGTGTAGAGATTTACAGAACAACACTCAATATGCAGCAAAGAATAACTAGCTATGAAACAATGGATTTGGAACCATACAGGAATAGACTTCTGCTTGAATTTCTGATAGAACGGGAAAAATTAGGAATGGCTACAGGTCTGTGATTGAATGAAGAAGGCTTTTGACCAAGCTAATTTATAGTCAAGATAATTGTAGGTCTGTGAAACATAGTTCACTGAGAACTTCTTGTGATAGTGAGGAAACAGATTCCAATCAGCCTCTAAGAGAACTTTGAGGATCTGACATTTGGAAAATGCAATCCTTTCAGAATTAGCTTTGTCATAGTGGTGAGTGACTATGACTGAATCTGAGTCTACGAGGATGAACTCGTAGAATTCTTGAGATTTCTGGCTGTCTGCTTCTTCAAACTGTTGTTCTTGAGGAAACAAATTCTTTGCGATGAGCAGAGGCTCCTTGACCAAAGAATACATGGAGGGTTCAATCATGGTGATGTACTCCAAGCAGGCCTTTGGGACATATGGATTTGGTGCTGAAGTCTGCGACTTTGTAAAACTGGTCATAAAAAATCCAGCTACTTCTTCTTCTTGGTTCAACGGGGTGAACTTTTGAGAAAGGGAAATGACATAAGAAAGAGGGGCTTGATGCTTAGTCGCAGAAGGCGCTATAGCATATTGGGATTTTGATTTAGGTTTTGAAAAAGGAGGAAGATGAATTAGAAGAACTCATCTTTGCAAAAATTCTCTGGTTAAGAAATCTGTAAGAGATTTGTCAACTCCTGTTATAAAACTTAATTTCAAAATCAATGGCTGAAAGAAGATCTTGCCACCTGGCGAAGATTTGTTTTGACACGAGATTTAAAATATCTTTTGTTAAAATCTCTTTGGCAGATTGGCAATCAACTTGTAAAAGAATTTTTTGATTTGTTAAATCATCTTGAAGTTTCATGATGCATAAAACAATGGCTAAAACTTCTTTCTTGACTGTTGAATAATTGAATTGGACTGTATTCCAAATACCAAAATGGTATCAGACTAATTGGATAGTAGAATCTGGGAGACGTTGTTTAAGAATACCACCGTATCCTAAATTGGACACATCTGTTTCTACTATTTTGAAAGCATCTGGATTGGAAATTCCTAGACAAGGAAGATGCTTGACTTTGGACTTGACTTGACGGACTATTTGGGAATGGGCTTCAGTCCATGGGCTTGGGTTTTTCTTAAGTTTGGCAAACAGAAGTTTAAGTAAAACTCGAAGGCCTTTGTAAAAATCTGCAACATAGTTAAGAGATTCTAAAAACCTTTGCAATTGGTTTTTATCTTTTAACTCATCTGGAAATTTGTCTGCAAAATCAATTGCCCTAGAGATGGGTGTGATAGTCCTATGAAAAATCTTATGTCAAAGAAATCGGACATTTGTTTGAAAAAAATTGATTTTTGTTGGAAAAAGAACTAAACCATTTTCTTTGATAATTTTTTCAAATTGGTACAAATGTTTCCAGTGGGCTGGAAGTGATTCGGAGAAGACAAGTATATCATCGATATACACAATTGTAAAGTGTGAAAAGGGCGAGAGAATATCATTCATGATATTCTGAAACTTCTTTCTTGACTGTTGAATAATTGAATTGGACTGTTGAATAATTGAATTGGACTGTTGAATAATTGAATTGATATTGTGAATAGGGATGATCAATCAACCACAATCGATGATCTTTGCGAGTTCCTCGAGGCACCAGCTCAACTTGGCATAATTCCTCAAGATCACCATTGTAGCCATAACCGAATCCTCGATCGCAGAGCGATCTCGCACCCACGATCGATGCCTACATTGTCTATGAAGGTGTGTGTAGAGTGTCATATAGACGTGTGAAGTTACGACGCTTGTCCTCTCTCCGAAGGAGAGGAAAAGGTCCTAACGAAAATGGAATGACTCCTCTTCGTCTTCTCCATTCATTTTTATTGGGAAAACGAGCGGGATTATTTAGGATCCCCGAACCTTAGAAATGAAAAAAAAGGATGATAAAGATTACAATCACTCATACGTTCACTCGTTACAAGCATCCACAGGACAATAAACTTGCTTCAAATCTTCAACTAAGAACCTAATTAGTTCTAAAATCACCGTCTCCAAGTTGGGAAGTAACCCTACAAAGTGTTCTGCTACTAAAGTAGTTGCATGATAGACCTGCCATAATTTTTCTTCCTCATAAGTACCAATCAATCCTTTAATCACTCTCATGACGTGATTTATACCTAATGTGGGCCCCAGGATGTATGAGAAGTCGTCGTAAGGATACGAACCACAATGAATCCTGATATAAAAACCATTGAATGCTAGCACTAATCTAGCATCCATACAAGGTTCTAATAAGCAGTTGCATTCTACTTGTATTATCATCATCAGTTACCTGAATTTAGGATTTGTCTTCTTGCTTCGAGAGGACCTTCGAGGAACATCTGCCGTGGGAGTCTGTATTGTGGTAACCTCACGTTTCTTCACTAGTTTTTTGCCCCACCTTTGCTGCTTCCGCTTCAAGTGAAGTTTGAATTTCAGCGACCACTGCATCCCTGCCTATTCGTGAAATTTCTGACTGCACAACCTTAACGGCTTGCGGTGTTAGGCAAGCCATGAGCGTTGTGGGATCTTCCCCCAATCCTCCTAAACCAGTGATCGCACGAAACACCTCCACTACTTGCATTGGGTTTTCCTCTGACTTAGATATGGGGGTAGACAGATCTGGCTCTACTGTTACTACAGCGTCTGAATCCGCAGCCTGAATCCCTGTTTCAATCCCATTGGGTGAGTAACCTGCATCCCTACAATCATCCCTGAATTCTTTGAATTGTTGCTCCTTAACAACAGCAGCCAAACTCTGCTGCTCCTTAGACGTATCAACAACATCTAATTCTAAACTAGTCGTTCCAACTTGGGCAACGATTTGATTTCTCTTTTCAATCAAAACGCTATTATTTTCTTGAGGTGTCGCACATTCTAAATTCGCCTTCCCCGTAATAATTTGCGTATCTCTAGTCTTCCCAGCTGAAACAGGGCAAGCAAGCTCTGTTTTTGGCGATTCATTTGACTGCTGAACTGTTGATGGAATCGCTGATTTATGAGTCTTACGTAGCTGTTGTTCCTCATATGGTTCCTGACCAGAAATCACCAAGACCTGCTCACTTCTTAGACTCCCTGGTCCGGGTAGAGAACCCCCACATTCAGCATGGACTCCTGGGACAGCAGGAGCACCTGCTGCATCAACCTGAATTGTTGGAGGGTCCGCTAATGTTAGCCCATCAATTTGGCTGAAATCAACCTGTTTTGACGCACCTTCCAGCCCAGCACTTGGCCTCCCCGGGTTGCCAACACCACCGCTTACCATTGGGGTTACTTGTAAAGCAGTTGCTATCTCACTATTAGTATACCCCGCCTCTTGTAGACCTTCCTATGTCGTTTCAGGCTCGATTCTATCACTGTCGCTTTCCTTTTCCTTTCGAAACAAAGGTTTAATGTTTTGATTACTCTCTTGTTCCGCAATATCTTCCGTGAGGGTCTCGAATTTGTTTGTCAACATTAAATTCACCGGTTCTTTGTTCACTAGGTTCTCCGTCCTCATTCCCTCCTTGAGTTCCAACCCCCTGATATTTTTTGCGCCACTCGTGCCCACTTCGGGTTTTGCAACTTTTATTTTATTGACCACTGAAACATAATGTTGCTTGATAACCTTGGATTCCACCTTATGTTTATCATTTCGCTCTACGATCACCACATCGGATATTTTCACACTGCCTTGAGGCCTAGCTTCCTCCTGCAAAATTTTCATGATGTCCTAGCAAAGAGCAGTAGTCACAATATTTGAACCCCGGGTATTCAATGTTTGCCAGAAGCCTCTATTGTTTGCCCTGTCTATCCAAATCCTGTTTGGTAACTTTTCTGCCAAGGTCATCTCCACACAAACACGGGCGAAACCCGGACGTGTTAAACAACGAGTATGATCATCCATATGCAAAAATTGACCAAAAGAATTAACAATAGCTTTTAAGAAAGGAGGCAAGTTAGGCAACTCTACCCAAAGTGGAACCGAGACCGGATCTGCTTTCAGACTGAATCCATCATGCCAACGAAAGCTTTGAACCACACTCCTCGAATCAAGAAAGAGTCCCTCGACAAGACTTTATTTGCTTCCCGCCTCAGATTGAAGCCGGACTAGAACGTGGCGTTGATCAAGAAGTCATAACGAGAAATCACCTATTATCCCCCATGTTCGATGGACCGAATAATGAATATCTACCAATGTTGGCATGTGACTAGAGAACTTTAGAACTATCACGTGTTGTTTCCATGAAAGCCGCCCCACGGGTTTCATCCGCTGCTGTTAGGGCCAATGGCCGACGCTCATTCTTTCCAAAATCTCGTTCCTCCACATGTGTGTCTTAACTCACGCACATGAATTTTTTCCAAAGAATCTGGGCGAAAGAAAGTGCCTCTTCCGCGGGTTCCTTACCCTCCAACGGGGGAGTGTTGACGGCTAGGGAAGCCATCCATACGTCGAAGAGGAGTGAACTCGCCAGCCCTATAGATATCCAATATGCCAAACACCAGTTGTAGGTATTGACTTCCAGGCAA